>BMAV01013132.1:233605-284013 GCA_019973955.1 Trichonephila inaurata madagascariensis
AGTCAAGCGCTCGAGTGCTTGATGGCTACTAGAGTTGGCCCCCCATGAGAGGGTAGCGGAAAGACACAGCCACGCACTCTCATTGGTCAAATCAAGTAGCGCGCGCTTACGTCACATCCTGTTTCACACATCCGTTCCTTTTCACGAAATCACTCCCAACAAATATCCAGCAACCGAGAGGAAAGATGTTACACATAAGAAAAAGTTTGGTTTAAATTTAAAGTCAAGACACATTTGCTTTTGAATCCTTCAATTTCCGTTCAGTCAAATACTCTGCTTTTTAAGTTCCGTGTATAGTTTCCGTGAGTTCATTAGATTTTAAAAAGGGTTGTTAATTGCACCAATTATCGTTACATATATTTGAGTCAGCTCTAAGTCACTTGGACAAGAAATCTGAGGGATTGTTCTGTCCTTGAATCAGGATCCGTTAACTTGGAGATCTCTTGCTCTCTGTTAAACACGAATTGTGCGATATTTTTGAAGAATCTTTAATCCAGAACAGAACCATTTTAAAATCTGTCCAATGGAACACTTTGCACTCCTTTTTCTGTTTAATTCAGTGTTTCTCAAACTGTGGGGCGCGCCCCCTAGGGGGGAGTCATAACCCTACAAGGGGGACGGCGCGAGCATATTGAAAGTCAAAAGCAAAAGATTACTTCAAAATATTATTAATTTTCTGAAAGTAAACAAAAAAAAATACATTCATATGTCAGTACTGCTCAATGCATTTTATAGTTTAATTTAACAATACTAAGTTAAGAACGTTTAATAATTACCAGTAACCCCACGAACTCTTCATATATAAAATTAATTTTCGCATATAACACTGATCCTGATTATTTGTCTGGTTTATAATTAATTATTTCAATTCCGATTAAAAATTACGTGATTTGTTCCCCAATAACACCGTTTAACACGTAAGCGAGCGTATGTGGTGTATTGGGAGGGGAGGGGTAGTAAAGGAATAAATAATCAAATCCTCTGAAATAAGTAAATCCTTTGTAAACACTGTCCAGGTAATTTTATTGCATTCCAAAGCCTTCGGAATTGTTTTACGGATAGCAGTTCACAAAAAAAGCTCGTACTTCGGAAAGACGTATGTATACGTCCGGGGTAATGACGTTTATATACGCTGGCAGCAATTTAGAGGTTAAAGGCACATTGTAGGCTTAGTGTCAAAATAAAGTGTTATTGAATTTAATACATTGTTATTGTATGGGGGAGGCGATGAAAATTACGATTGAATATTGGGTCGTAAATATTGAAAGTTTGAGAAGCACTGGTTTAATGATTTCTTGCATTTTAGAACTCAAACGAGCTGCCACCAAAGATCCCAGGAGTTAAGTTGAGGTGAGGTAAACACCTTCAGTGGTGACTCTCTTGTGTTTAAAGTGACGAGATGAACAAACACTTTGTTTCCAACCCCCTTACCCTTTTCAGGTAAACTTCTGTTTCATTGGCGAGTTGAGGCATAACAAAAAAAAAAAAAAAAAAAAAAAGAAATGCGTGGATTTTAATGATGCACTTAAATCATCATTAGTAGAGTGAAGAACTTATCTCTCGGAAGTCAAAGTTCAGTGAGTGAAGGAGAGATTATTAACGGCGCACTCTGTAAAGCAACACGAAGGGTCAAATGACGAAGACGACACCTGAGCTGGGACCTCCCTTTCCAAACTTTCACACAGCTCCAACGGGAGTACTTTAAGCTTGGTTATGCTTAACGTGCATCTCTTATTTGTTCACACATCATTAACTCTTCTGAAATTTTAATTCTAAGGGTACCTCTCTCCAGTAATTTTTAATCTTTTTCATTTATCATGTATATGTATCTAAAGATCTTTCTCTATATCCCTTAATTTTTAAAGTTTTCCTGAATTAAAGAAATAGATCGTGTAATATATTTATTTAAAATTTCAAGTTCTAACAGTATCGATAATTTTACTATCATTTAAGAAAATTTCTTTAAAATTTAAAATATTTGTTTATTTGCCTTAACTAAAAACTAGCTTTATTAAATACATTTCAGTTGAATTTTAAATGAATGCTTGCATCACATAAATTGAAAATTTTCTTCTTCCTCGTACATTTTCCATCAAATATGATCTGTATTTCATCGCTTTCTATATATTCTTACTTAAATTTCTACATACAATGTTCAACATACTTTAATGCAGTGCTTCTCAAAGTTACAATACTCGCGACCCAATATTCAATCATTATTTTCATCGCGCCCCCCCCAGACAATAACAATGTACTGATTTCAATAATACTATACTATGTTGATGTTACAACGACGACACGTCTTCAACCTCTTAAGCACCCTCCGTGTATATAAACGTCTCGCTAAGACAAAGCCATTATTTCTCCAGACGTATATATACGTCTTTCCGAAGTACGATTTTTTCAGTGCACTGCTATCCGTAAAATTATTCCAAGACTTTGGAATGCAATAAAAGGACCTTGACAATGTTTGCGAAGGATTTACTTATTCCAGATTATTTTTGCTCCTTTATTCCTTCCCCCTCCCCCAATACATCACGTACGCGAGCCTACATGGAAAACGGTTGGCATTGGGAAGCGAATGGTGAAACTTATGATCGGCAGTCAAGGTTTAATTATAAACCATACAAAAATTATCAAGATAAGTGTTAATTTTTGTTATAAATTATATATATGACAAACCCATGGGTCACTGGTAATTAATAAACTTGTTTTTAACTTAAAATTGTTAAATTAATTATAAAATACATTGTGTATCACACTGATATATTTATAAGTGTATTGTATCAGTGTAAAAGTGTATTGTATTTTTTATCATGTCAGAATGTATTTTGTTTGTTTACTTTAGGTAAATTAATAATTTTTTTAAATAATCTTTTGTTCTCGACTTTTCAATAGGCTCGCGCCCCCCTTGTAGAGTTGTCACGCCCCCAAGGGGGGCGAGCCCCACAGTTTGAGAAACACTGCTTTAATGCACATGATGATTACTATTCAGTAGAAACCCCATTAAATTAACAGCACCAACTGCATGTGCGTTAAATCTGGGATTACGACTATTTTTGCTCGAAAGCAACTCAGATCCCGAGCGGCTAATCGACTCACATTCTCAGACAAATTAGGAACTAAAAAAAAAGGCTTGCACCACAAAGAAAAAAGAAAAAGTATGTAGGATAAAATTATTATCTCTCTCTCTCTTTCCTGACATGAGATTGCTCTTATTATGTGTGACGTTTTACAACTCACATGCATGAGTTTTTGTCTAAATGAAATTACGAATTCTTTCAGCAATTTTTCTTTCTTTAGCACGGTACATAAAGACTATTTCTTGCTTTGGGATCAATAGTTAGTTTTAATGCATTCATCACTTACTTTTTAAACGTATTAGTGCATTAATGTACATAAAGTACACAGGCTCAAAAAATGTATGTATTTTTAAATTTATGCTGAAGATTTTTTTTGTATGATGTAGTCTGCTTATTAAAAAAAATATATACGAATGCGTTTCTAAGTATTATGGCAGTCATTAAAGTATTTGTATTGATAAATATGAATAAAAAGGTTTTGCTGTTATAATAGATTTTTTTAGTTTTTGCTAAAAAGCAATTTAATTTATGTTAAAAGTAACTATTATTGCATATTTTTTGTTCTAATAAAAATAAAATATTTTTTTCTACATATTTATTTTAAGTAGCATTGATACTCAAGTTTTTTAAAGTACTATGTTAGTTGGATTAATAAAAAGTATAAAACGCACAAACAAAATTATGAAATAATGTAATTAACTATAAGTAATTGTAAATGAAAACAATTTTTGTGTCTGCAGAATATTAATTTAGAGTTAAAAAAAAGCAACAAAGTTCTTTGTACATTTTTAATGCATGTTCTCTAATGATATACGTTTTAATCTCTAAGTAAAATCTCGGAAGCAGAGTTTAACAGTAAACTAAAATGTGAAGTAATTGTCTTATTAATTATAATCAACATTATCAAAAATTGTTTCGACGAAATCTACAATATAAACAAATGTTTATTTCTCGTACAAAAATTATTATTTTGATTCGAATGCTCTCTATCCTACTTCATGTATTATTATTATTAGTTTTTTGTATTTCGACATCTTTCATAAGTTTTATAATTTGTTATAATTATAGTACATTTTCCCTAGATCTAAAAAAGGACATACGTAGAATGAAAAAATAAAGTTTTTCAAAAAAAAAAAAAAAAAAAAAAATAAATATTTATAATTAAAAAAAAATTTTTTTAAAAAAAAAAAAAAAAAAAAAATACTATTTTTGGAAGTGTCTGGTCATTTAGTTTGACATCTAAAAAGAGTTTGAAATAAATTTATTCCCTGCTATTTTAAAATAAAAAAAATCAACTATTTCACCGTATAGTGTTATGTTACAGAAAATATTAAATAAATATACAAAGTGCATTTTTTAAAAATTTAAAAGTGTATGGAACTTAATATATAAATTTTAGAAATTAAATTTTATTTTAATAAAAAAGACCCAGACACACATTTCAAACTTTTCTTCCAGTATAAAATAATTTGAATAATATTTAATACCAAAACGTTAGATATATAGTATTTTAGTTGTTGTCTCATATAGTCTAACTCCCTTTTTCGTTTTTATAGTAGCTTATTCTAATGTAACCACTAAAATTTCAGACCAATAATTCTCTGTTTCTTAATGTTGTTTTAACAATTTTTGATTAAAATATTTTAAAGTTATCAAGGGAATTTAAATTTAAAATGGGCAGTTATACAGCTTTTATTCGAAAAAATAATTTTTCCAGCTTTATTAATTCTGAAACATAGACGTATCTTGATGTTAGTAAGTCTTTATGAAGGATGAATTATTTACATGCCTTTTTTAATATAAAAAAACTCACTCAACAAGACAATCAAAATTATTTTTAGATGTTCTTAACAATATCAATTATTCATCCCACCGCAGTACAAATATATTCATAAAAAAGTAATTGTTCCTATATCTACCAGGTGGCGCTACAGCATATCAATGTCTGCTTCGTTCAATCAATCGCCAAGTTGCTAACAGGGTCGCCAAAAATGATACCAACTTGGCTCTATCGCCAACGTTTCGATATGTTTTCATTGAATCACCGTTATAATGAAAGGAACGGCGTTGCTTATGTATATTACAATTTTAACATAAAATAAATTCAACAGAAAGTAATATTAACGTATTACAAATCCATTTTCTTACAAATTTTTCCTTTCAATTTTAACAAATTATCATGAATAAATTTAGTAAGAATATGTCAGTTAATCATTTGTTTATACTTTTACTACCTTGCTTCCTTTACACCATTGCTTTACATATTCTATAAAAAGCACCATGGATTGGAATGTCTTCTTCTATTTACTTCATTTAAAAAAATATTTTTTCGCTATTGTTTAATTCTTTGCTTTTTCATATTTCTCTTCACTTTGTGAAGAAATCCACATTTCTTTGCCCAGTAATACATTAGAACAACTGTACAGTTGGCTCCTTGAAACGTGTTTAACCTGCTGTTCGTTATTAAAAGTTGGAACATGATGGCCAAAATGCTGGAATTCATTTTTAATATTCATTCCCACTTCCAGAATTTTTCACAATCTGGAATTGTAATTTTTTTAATAAGTTTTCTCTGTTGGCTCGGTTTTTTTTATTAGCCTATTCTTTAGTTTATTAATAAATCTATTATTTCCGTTTAATGCTACACACATATATGTATATACAAAGAAAGAGAAAGGATTGCCAATTTTGCTTTAAAACAATATAATATGTGCCTATATTCTTTATCATATATTAACTAATTCCAATCAGCTCATTAATTGATATTATGATTTATTATAATACAGTAATATACATAAGCTTTATTATTTAATGAACCTTTTATTCTAAAAGACTGCATATATAATACTTCGTAATTTGATCATGCCTTATTTCTCAAAATTCTATAGAATCACATTTTTACATAGATAAAAATAGATAGAAAATGTCAATATTCTGTTGCATTGCAGTTATTTTTAGAGATACTGTTATTCTTAAGGTATCCGACTACGATCGGAACCGTGATTTTGCAAAAGCGTATAAATGGATAATATTTATGTTATATAGTGTCACTTAGATTAGAAAATGTATATAAAATTGTTTCAAGAATATTATTACAATAAAAACTTATTTAAGTACAATATTTTGACAAAAAATGAACTTACAGTGACCTATTTTCAAAATATTCTCCTTTTGTGAAAAATGCTTCTATTATAATAATAATTTGTCTGTATATAGCTCAAACCTCTGTACAGAGGCTTAACTAGAATTTTTGAAATATATAACTTAGAAGTGGGTTTATCCATGTTTTACGACAACAGAGGGGAGCAATTTTAAGAAAAAAAACGCCGATAGTTATTTAAATTGGTTGTAACTCTGAAAATAATGTGAATTTTTCAAAAATCATAGTTGAGCCTCTGTATAGAAGTGTGAGCCATATACAGGCAAAATATTATTATAATAGAAGCATTTTTCACCAAAGGAGAACATTTTGAAAAAGATTATTCTATGTTAATTTTTTGCCGAAATATTGTATTTAAATCATTTTTTTGTCAAAATGTTATTAACACGATTTTATACGTGTATTCTAATCCATAAGTGACACTAAATATCATGAAAAATTATCCATTTATGCGTTTTTTTAAAATCACGGTTTCGAACGTAGTCGGATACCTTAAATATATCTCATGCATTTTAAATTCTTAGAAAAAGTAATGGAATTATATTAAGAAGGAACATTAAATGTCTGGTTTTAGAAATAGGATTATTTGCAAAAATAAGTGTCTCCATTTTTGTTGCTCCGGTACAATAAAATAAGTAAGGTTCCTGAAAGCTTTCCAAAGGCTTTGTAGATTTGTGTGTTAAAGGTAAAGCAAAACAACACATTTGAAAGATTTTTGTGATCATCCATGTAGTGATATCAAATATTTAAAAAAATATCCTTCCACCGATTTACTATAATTTTATTTACAGAACTTTGTAAAACTTTGTATTTTTAGGTTTAATTTTAGGAAAATATTTTTTTTACAATATTGTAAGCTTTGCTCATTTTTTCAGCGTGCTTGAATATTTTATACTTTTCGGGGACATTCTCTTTTACCTGACCTTATCGATGACGTTTTTACCACTTATCTATTTTCATGACACTGAAAGGGGGAAAAAATCTGTATTTTAAAACATCCTCCTTCAAAATTGATATCAGAATGACACGTAGTTGATCAAAGGCATAATTTATTAAAACTGAAGATTTCGGGTTTCAAATAAAATTTTAAATGAAAAGGAAAAAAAAAAGCACACCGAAAGATAAGACCTTAAATAAATGCATATTTAATGAGAATGGTGGATCTTTATAATAATCAATGCAATGGGCCTCTTAGGCATGCATAAATAAAGTAACATGGCATATTTTGTGTCTTAATTTTTTTTAAGTTAAAATTTCATATCGACAGCTATGTTAAAATGCAAATAACCTTTATCCTGAATTTTTTTCCGATAGCGTGTGTTTCTTTTTAATTTTTAAATAGTTGTGACTAATTCACGAGTTGATAAAAACATAGCTCCTATAGTTGGCAAATTCAAGGAATTTTTATGTAGAGTTGTGTTTTATTTATTTGTTAAATTGGATCGGTGTATTAAAACATATAAAATTGGCCCCTGATGTTGATGTAAATAAAATTTGGTTAAAAAATTCATGTATAAAACTTTAATCACACTAATGGTTATAACAATAATAATTTGCGATTCAATGGAAATTATCTATAATAATAATCTGATATTCAGTTTGGAAAGCTCATAGAAAGCACATTTTAGACATGTTGTTTTTATAAAAGTAAACTTATTACAATAAGATCACAGAAGTTAGAATTTGATAAAAAAAATTTGGCATAAAAAGTCTCAAAATTAAAATAGTGACACTGATCAAATATTTCTTTTAAATGTAATATATTAATACAACATTTTTACTAAAACAAGAATGTCTAAAATAAATTTGACTTAAATGTTCACTTACTGCTCCATTGTTACTGTTCAAACAAATGCATTTCCAATTACACATAAAATTACATTACCAACGTCGAAAATAAATGTAGTTTTTTACTAAATAGTTGCATTCATATGTCAGCTACCATATTTATTTCATTTTTAAGGGCTTAAATGATTGCATCATATTGAAAGCTAGTTTTACGTAATTAAATACGTAATCAGGGACATAGACAAATAGTCTTCTCAAAATAATTCAACATCTCTTAGCATTGTTGTTTCTATTATAACATTAAGTTACATACCATATCCTTCTACAAATTCAATGGTTCAGATTCTTTTACAAATTAGCATTAAAAAGGTCGTATAGAACGAATCTGAAAATTATGCAATGAATAATTCATACAATATTTTAAAACGAAATGTCTCTTTTTGCTTCACTCTTAGACTTAAGTGGATTTACGAAAAATATCAGCGATGTAACTGTTAAATCGAGACTTGCAAGTAAAAAACATTTGAGTTAATAAGTAAATTTTTGTGTCAAGCTCCAAGGCTTAAAAAACATCCACAGAAGAAAGAATATTTCGATCCCAGGGCTATTGAGAAGATAAAAATCTCTCTATGTTACACGCCATTACTCCATTAGAAACTAGATGAAAGGCGTTGCAACCTATCTAATCGTTGAATGTTTTCACAGATATTTGTATAATTAAGCTTATCCAAAAATCTTTTCTCATCCATCTCACGCATCTGAAGAATATTTTTCTGAAATGTATTTCTCTTGTCAAAGGACAGCATTTTATTTTGTTATTTATGATTGATTTTGCTTAACTACGTCTCATTGTTTGCTTATCATTTGCTTTCAAAGACATTTTAAGTTAGTGGGGGATGGAAAAGTGCAGAGTTGTTAACTTCAAAAAAAAATGGCGCTTATTCTAGAAATGGCATAAAAGAAAATCTACATAAGGAAACATGCTTTCAAAGTTACTAAATTTTTAAAGTGACAATGAAAAGTATTGAAAAGGCGTATTTTCTAATCTTTGCGTGACGTAACTTGTTTTTTTTTTTCTTGAAAATTGCTTTAAACATTTGCTTCAGTTTTTCTAAAGTACAAGTAACTCTCTAACTAATAGTTAGAAAAATCAATATAAAACTGTACAAGTTTTAAAGGAAAGGAAAGATAAAATAGGCAGTATATTTTTGAATAGATTCTATGCAAATGACCCCAGATCTCTACATTATTTTAAAACACGGTATTTTATTTGAATTATACATAGATCTCACATCTGTTTTACTTTAATGTGAACTAAGAGATAGTTAAGTGAAATTTTAATAAGCGTGAAAAGATAAGAAAAATTGAAATTAAGCGTAGTTTGAATGCACTAGAAATGAAAAAATCACACACAAATTATCTGATAGCCATCTTTCTCCGACACACATATCACAAATACTTAGAAAAAAGCATCTGTTTGTATTCATAACGATAACAAAAATAGCTTGAATAGTATCATAAATGGAGTACTCATCAAGAAAAGTCTATCTCATATGCATTATTCTTAAATTTGTATAATTATCCTTATTTTAACTAATCTTTTGATTGATAGGAAAATAAAATTTACATTTAAAATAATGCTACATTTTGCACATAAAAATTTTAACAGTCACGCATAGTGGTAATTGTATGCATATGATTAATTTAAATTAATTCACAACCTTTTTATAATTTTGTTATGCTTGATTATTTTTGATTAATTATTTTTAATGTTTGGTCAGTAACTGATTTCTAGTTAAAGTTTTAGAAAAGAAAATAGTTTATTGTTTAAACAAAAATTTATAAAATGTTTATATAATAAATAACATTAGTTAATCAAATTAAAATAAAGGCTCGTTAAAATCGAAAATTAATTAAAATTAATTTTAATATAACATGTTTATTCTCATTATTTTGAAAGCATATTTCTCCCAATATTTGTGTGTTCAAAGTATATATTAATAAATTAAAATATTAATTACATCAAATAAATTTAAGCTATAATCAAAATTAAAAAAGTTGTAATTAAAATAATAATGAATTATTTTAGGTATAGGTATGTGTTTCTACTTTTATATGTCTGTACTGTCAAAGAAAGCATATAAATAATTAAAAGTCATTTATAATACATTAAATATAATTACAATATATATAGGTATTCAGATTTAAAAGAATATTTTTTACATTAATTAATCAAATAAGTTTGATGATAAATTCAGATTAATTGATTAATATAATTCTTGAAGCGACTACTTTGAGTTCAATACCGAATAAAAATTAACTAACAAGACAGAGATAAAAGAGACGACAAAAAAAGAGACGACACATATATGTGAACTAGAGACACAGTCAAAAAACTGACAATGGAAAAATTGATTCAGATATTTCTTAAACAAAACTAATTATGCGTCAAATGGTAAAGAAAGCACGTTTTACAAATCAAAGAGGACTTTTCGAGACATCACTTCAACATTCTTGAAAGTAGTTTAGTCTGTATAGGGATTCAAGAAGTCATGTCAAGCTAAGTTATAAAAATCTTAGCACCATTTTCCATGGGATAAGAAAATTAATACTTCTTAGATATAAAATCATTTTTTCCCTATAAGATAATTTATAAAAACATTTATTTTACACCTAAACATATCAAGTCATTTTTAAATGTTATTTTGAGCTAAGTTTTACATTCTTTGATCAAATTTGAATTTGAATGATTTTATACCTTTCTGATGCGGATACAAGTTTTTGAATCTTAACCCTTTAACTACCACATTATGATTTACTGCATTTTTTTCCATGCAATATTTTTTTTTTGAATCACTACTTTGAAAATTAAGGGAAAATAAAATAAAATACTCAACTTTCGGAAATTTAATCCGTTAGAGCTAATTAATTAATTAAAGATATTTAACTGTAAAATTAATTATATACACTGTTTACTTAAAATAAATATTCAAATAGTTTTCTAAGGACTTCATTAAAATACAAAAAAAAAAAAAATAAGACACTTACCTTTTGACATTAGCTACTTTTTCGGAACAAAAATGACAATCTTCGTAATCCGCTGAAAACGCCATCAGCTGAAAACGCAATTTCTGCTATTAAACTATTAGCTTTCCCCGTTAAAATACTCATCATATAACCCGTGCTGCCATATATCTTCGAAGAGTGGATTTCAAGGAATATTCCTGCTAAGTATTGTCAGAGTATTAGTGAAAAATAGTTGTTCTATGTTATTTTAAAGTGAGTGATACTTATAAGTACCTGCGGTAGATAAAGGGTTAATTAAAATTGGATAAAATTAAATTGATAAGTTTTATCATCCTTTCGAATAATATCAGTTACAAAAAAATTCTTTTAGGAAGAAAAAAAATGCTTCAGAATTATAGTGTATTATGAATGGGATCATACCATATATTTTCTGGCTTCTCATAAGTCATGAGTGTTCCATTGAACTAATTTATATTAATTGAATAATGTCAATTTTATTTGTTTGATTGTCCAATACAAATAAGGTATATTAAATATTACATTTGTGCGTGTGGTTTGAATATGTTATTTTACGTAATTTATGACAGCGAAAATGAGCATTTCACAGACACACAGAGCTACTCTTTTTAAAATTTGACCAATATAATTACGAACAAAGAACGCTTTTTTAAGAAAATTTCTCTGTGATAAATGCACCAAATATAACAACCGGTTGCTCATTATAACAGGATGCTCTTTCAAATAAATAAGTAAAATATATTTTAAAGCTTGTAATATGAGTAATTTTAGATCTTTCTTCAAAATATAGATAACAGTTTACAAATAAAATGTTTACTATTGATAAATGCAAAAGAATAGAAATAAAACAATTATTTACCACAGCATTCTAGTGAATATAAAGAACTAACATCAAATGCAAAATGGTTTTCAATTCCACTATAGTTTTCGCAGTACTTTTATAAATATCATTAAAGTAAAGATATAAGTTGCGTAAATAATTCCATACAATTCATATTTAAATGCAAAAATTATATGATGAAGGAAGCATAATTAAATTTTCTGCTTCCATAGAGATGAGTAATGTTAATTGCTGTAGGATCTCAGGTAATATTTAAGATTTACACAAAGCCACAAATTTCTAAATTATCTAGTTTTCTTAGAAATATATTCTCTGTACTAATCTGGGGACGTATTGCTACGTAAATTTATGTTTACTTCGTGTCAGGTCTTTTTAAATCATTCCTTTAATTACCCGAGAAAGCTTTAATTTTAATTTTAACTTTATTATTTTTCCTCCCATAAACTGATAAATTATGCAGAATTACAGCTCGTGTCCAGCGCAGAAATAATATTATCAGAGTAACTTTTTACTCCACCCTTTGTTATAATTGGCAGCCTCCACATTTTACGCGCTACATCTCTTTTATACGACTGGAAACGCTGAGAAGAAAACGGGAGCACGCAAGGAATCTGACAGTCCTTTTAATAACAACCATTCATTTGCAATTTATACTTCTATTTCATTTAGGAAGGGAGACTGAGCCAACTTAGTAAAATTCCGTGAGAATACATCGTTGATGTTGAATTCATGAGTTAGGGTGGGTGAACTACAAAGAGATGATCGAACTAAAAGCAACTAGCAATATCTTAGAGCGAATTACAGCGATCTAGTTACCCACGGTCGGTCTTAGATCCGCTTTAACTTCTTCGGCTTTAACTTCTGGAATAGGAAATTCCCAGGAAGTTAATAAAGCCAGCGCTTTTAAGGCCAGTTCGGTATTTAATGAGTTACAAATGACAAGATTAATTAGTCGCCTGGCTTAAATGAACTTTTACGTTTGCAAAAGTAACGATAGATCCCTAGTTCGACAAGATCCTCTTCTTCATTAATTCTAAAACGTTGGTCCACTTCTCTGCTTCGGGATAATAGAGTTAATCTTTTAAATGAATTTCTGCTAGGGAAGTTATTGTTTCGTACGCAAGCACTTATTCTTGCCAGGTTGCCGGAAAAGTTAATTGCTGTATTTTATAAAACAGATTGCCGCTGATATCGATTTCCTTTAAATACTGCTTAGCATTGTCTTATGTAATAACAAGATTTACTCTTTGGCTTAGAGGATCTGTCTCTTTACCATGTATTTCAGATAACCTTTGGAGTAATTTAATGATAAGATTACGTACTGGAATCTTTTAAATTATAGTAAAAGATAATAAGTTAAATAATCCATTTTATAGAAGTGAGAGATATAAGCTTATCGAATTTTAGTTAATTCGTTGAGTTCAAAATTTCTGATCGATATCTGTAGGTGAAAATTAAATTATAAATTTTATTTACTCTAACCATTGTTAAACAGATGGTCTTGAACCTTTTACGAGGAATATCAAAATAAAAATTATATAACAGGGTAATTTCAAAAATTAGAGTATCTGATAAGCATAATTTTTTTGTGATGTAGGAAATCAAGAGTAAACCAAACTTATAAGAGCAGTTTGTCATACACCCTGAAATAAATTAATTTCACAGATGAATGTTTCTGCGAGCATTTAACTTAATTTAATTATCTTTGACATATGGGAAATGTGTATTAATTTTAACTATTTATTTAGCTAATTTAATTCATTTTGCACCGAATGGAAACTCATTAATTTTCATATAAATTTTTGAGAAATTTTCACATTTTAAACCCCAATTGCCATGACAGTAATTCTTTTAGCTTAATAATATACTATTGAAATAACTATTTAAATTAGCCTTAATTGAAAAGTATGAACTGGCTTTATTTATTTGAAGAAAAAATGTCCTGTAGAAGAAGATCTAGAATAAGTATTACAATTATATATATCAGGAGATACATAAACTATTGCACACATTCTAAAATTGATCTAACAATTTAAATCAAGCTGTTAAAAAGCTAAATGTGGGATTTACCTTAACTTTACTGGGCTTAAAACCCTGTCTTTAATTATACGAATAAATCGTGTTATTTGATGTTGCAGTGAAATTCACAGGAATAATATGAATGAAAAAAGGACGAGTCATAAATATTTATTATTAAATTCAATACAACTTAAATCGAGTGACAATCATTTCTTTTTCATTTTGCATTAGACTAAAATGGGGCTTAGTTATGGAACAATAAAAAAGAAATCACCTAAAACGGACTGTGAGATTTTATATCAATGCAGTTGACTTAAATTTTATAATCGGTCACGGTAGATTCTGCGTGTGGGAAAAAACTCCACTAATTCTGTCTAATCTTTCTAACATTGTGTATGAAAAGGTAAACAACAAATGTCTTAAATGATTAAAGTTTATCATATTACTTCTTATATTAGTTATTTTTTTAATCCGAAAAACGAATACTTACAAACTGTATTTCTAGTGTCTAATAATAAAATAAAAAGCCCGTCAAACTTTGTCAGCGAAGAAGCTGATGGTTACCGTCTTTTGGGATGCTCAAGGAATCTTGCTTATCAAATTCATGATACTTCGAACAACAATAATTTCTGAAGTTTTCTGTCACACATTGAAGAAACTGAAAAGAACCATCCAGAACAAACTTCGCGGCCTACTGAGTTATGGATTTGTGCTTCATTACGATAACGCGCTCCTTCACACTGCTGTAAGAACACGAGATGTTTTGCGCAAATTCAAATAGGATGTATTTCAACATCCTCCCTACAGCCTGGACTTGGCTCCTTCTGATTACCATCTGTTCACTGCAATAAATAAGTGGCTTGGAGGGACAGTACTTCATTGACGATGAGGAACTTAAGAATACTGTGACACTTTGGTTTAAATCACAGGAGACCGCTTTTTATACAGAAGGAATTGGTAAATTGGTAAAATAGTATGATGGTGGAAACGATGGTGGATGTTGAAAAATAGAGGGGAGTTGTACCTTTGATATGTAAATATTTTTTTCCCTCTGTCCTGTTTTTTTTTTTTTTTTTTTTTTTCAATGATTCGCAGGTTATTTTCCGAATTTCCCTCGTAAAAACAAGGCAAAATAGCCACATTTATCATAAAAAGTAATTTCAACTGCAAAATTTTTCTAATATACATAATAATTTCCGTTAATAATGCATAATTTTCCTTACACAGTAACACCAAAGCAGTATTTTATTTAAAATACTGATACGTTTAAAATTGTTACTTCGTTTTTTTGCAATATTAGAAACAAATTATAAAGGAAATTTTATAAATACGTATATATATATACATTGCTAGCATGATGTGTCAAACAGCATTTAAATAAAGATTATGCTATTGAAAACTATGAATTTCTATGAAGTATATAATACAAAAAGAATCATCTTGTGCTCAATGGAATAAATGAAATAGTTTCATGAAATTATTCTGCTCTTTTAAATTAAACATAATTTAAATATATTTAAAATTATTTTGTCTTTAATGTCACTTTATTTAACAAAGGCACTTTCTCGTCAAAAAAAATATTAAAGTATTTTTATTTCTCTCAAAAAATGAAATTTAAACAATTCTAATTAACTATATTTTAAGACATTGCTATAAAACTAATTCTCGTATTACTTACACAAACTAACTATGCTTTCTTTTGTTATTCTGGATTCATTTCAACCACTCAAAGATTTTTCATCCACCAAATATGTTTAACACATTAATTTATTAGTACTTTTCTTAACACTAGATTGCCTAAGGAAGTCATTTTGACTGCTTTTTAATTTCAATTAGAAAAACAATTACATATATAATGCATAACTTCTTAGAATTTTTTAGAATACATTTTTTTTCCAAGTGAAATAATTTTTTTATTGTTAATATATACTAATAACTTTTTATATGACTGTAAATAATATAAAAGAATATTAAAAGTTAATTTTAAACAAATTTTTTACACAATTATGCATCTGACAACGTTCGGAAGCGTGATTTTGCAAAAGCGTAGAAATGGATAATATTTATGATATTTAGTGTCACTTAGATTAGAAAATGTATATAAAATTGTTTTAAGAATAGTATTACAATAAAAAATTATTTAAGTACACTATTTTGACAAAAATTGAACATAGAATGACCGATTTTCAAAATATTCTCCTTTTTTGTGAAAAATGCTTCTATTATAATAATATTTTGCCTGTATATAGCTCAAACCTCTGTACAGAGGCTCAACTACAATTTTTGAAATATATAACTTAGAAGTGGGTTTATCTATGTTTTACGACAACAGAGGGGAGAAATTTTAAGAAAAGAAACGCCGATAATTTTTTCAAATGGTTGTAACTCTGAAAATAATGTGAATTTTTTTAAAAAGAATAGTTCAGACTCTCTGGAGAAATCTTTACTTTATATAAGCACACACACAAAATATTATTATTTTAGAAGCTTTTTTTTTATAAAAGGAGAACATTTTGAAAAAAGGTTATTCTAAGTTAATTTTTTGCCAAAATATTGTATTTAAATAATTTTTTTTGTCATAATGTCCTTAAAACCATTTTATACATGTATTCTAATCTAAGTGACACTAAATATCATGAAAATTATCCATTTATGCACCTCTTTAAAATCACGGTTCCGAACGTAGTCGGATACCTTAATCATTCTTTCACAATGTAGTCATTTTGACTGCTTTTGAACAATATATGTTTTTACTAAATTTCAGTCTTTCTGGGGTTAAATAACTTTTTCCAGAAGGTTAAAGGTGTGTTGTTTTTTTTGCTTTCCTTATTAAGAAAATAATACTTAGAAAAGTGGTAATTTAAAAAATATTAGTGTAATAATAATAATTTAATAATATTTAAGAAAATAAGTCCCAAAGTAAGATTTAAACTTTTTACTTCAACAAAGAAATGCTTTCTTCAAACTTAAAAACTGTTCGTGTTACCCATGATTTTCTCTGAAACTCTATCTATTTGCAGCACTGTTCTCAAACTAAAGATTCAACTATGGGGAAGGGAAGGAGTTTTCTGTATAGGTTTGGTATTCACGTACACATCAGATGCTACCCAGAAAAGAAATATTTTTCGACAAAATGAAACGAACCGCTCGTGATCTTTCTACTCCGACAACTTCCCGAGAAGCATGACAAAAAAGAAGTTTTTTTTTATTCTTGAAAAATGAAAAATGGCTAGAATCACGTAAATTCCCATTCGTGTTTCTTATATCTGCTGCTGAGACCCTGCATATTACTTTGTTGTAAATCTCACAGGAAACTAGTTTTTTATTTTTTTCTCTCATTTTGAAAGAAGCGCAGATTTGATATCATATCTGTAGATATTAATATTTTCGTTTGAAAAGGTATACTAATGTATCTTTCTGAATTTTACTTTTCAGTAAGTATTGTTTATATTTAATTATACTAATTATACCGGGTAAAGTGAGCTGTAACAGTTATTTTAACTAAGTGATCTAACTCTTTGCCTTTGCATGTAAACCACACATAATAAACATTAGTTTATACTAAATTAATATAATTATTATTAACTGGAAGCTTCTATTTCTGTAACTATCCAGCATTTTATTATTAACTGCATGAAAAAATGTATGTAAATAATTGAAGTACCTAAAAATTTTAATTTATAAGAGATAAAGAGTAATAAACGAATAATTTTTTTTAGTAATTTCTAATTTTTCGTTTTTGTGTTGTAAATTTGCTCATGATATTTTTATTCGATAAAATTTCTGAAAATAATGCTGAAAAAAACTGTGTTATTGTTTTTCTTGACATCTTTTAAATTTTATCTGAAACATATTTTTATTTTGGGGATGGATTTTTAAATTGTATCATTTTTTAAATGATATGAATAGTTTTCCATTATTTAAAGGAAATTTTAAAGAAGATAATACATATTTATTATTAGATAACATTGAGAATTTGATAAGTAAGCATACATAGATTTCTAGAATCCGATAAATAAAGACATGTAATTTTCATTGAATTCTACGATTTTTGTGAGAAATGAGAAATTTTTAAGCAAAAGTAACCAATTTTCATCTACCGTTTTATTTTTTGTGATAACAAGTGGCATATTCTCTTTTTTAAAAATGTTAAAGAGTAAACATTTGCATCATATAGAAAACATAGAAGGTTTTCTACTTAAGACAAAATTTATGAGTTATTTCAAATAAATTATTTTTATATTATATCTTTGCTTTCTTGTGTATACATTTCAATTGGTAGTTTTAAACAATTGAATCACTATATTCGATTTTTGACTATAAATAGTCATCAATTAAACTTCTGTAAACGCGATTGCTTCTTTTTATTTTTTTACTATACATAATTTAAAATAAGAAAATGTTGCTATAGAGAAATCTTTGAGTTTCAAACGTAGTTGTATGGATTTTGAGAATAATAAGACTTTTCAAAATATTTCACGCATATTATTCATTCCATTTATAAGCACGTTACATGCATCTGTTTTCCCTACTTTCAAATATTTTCTTTAAAATTATACTGTGCCTTGTTTATTTATTTTGATGTTTCATATGAGATGTATGACATTGCATGATTTTTTTTCTCTTTTGACTTTATTTTTACTAATTCCACACTACAAAGATACCTATTTCGTATTCTTCCAGTATTCATGTTTTATTCAAATGATTTATTTTGTTAGTCTAAACTGGCTATCTTCACTTTGAATACAATTTTTTCTTGTATTTGTGATCCACGAAATGCAATTTTCTGTCTCAAATTCTCAATTTCAAATAAAATGTATTCTATCTTTGCATATAATTTATGCTATCAGTTTTCAACTCGTGTTTTCTTGGAGTTTGATACTTAAGCAAACAACTCTCAGCATCTTTTTTTTTTCAAATAAGTTTTACAATCAGTAATGTGTATTAAATTTTTCCTATAATTTGTCACATTTTTAGTCTATTATTACCTTGGTTTTAAAAATAAAACAAACATGTTTTTATAGACTCGAATTGCAAAGCAAATGAATCCATAAGAAGTTATTAATAATACACAAGAACTTAAGTGTATACTATATCGAGTAATTTTCATCATATTCCATATTATACATATTTTTCTAGATTTTTAGTGTAACTATTTTAGTCGATTACTGCTCATTTTGGTTTCCATGTTAACATTTCATAAAATTCATATAATATACATATAAGCCAAAATAAGACAGCCTCAGAAGTATAACAACAAACTTTTAGCCTTATAAACTAAAGCAATTTATATATTAGCCGTTTCACGCCCATTTCCTGATGTTGTATGACTATGTACCGTTCTCTTTTAAACTATTGTAGCATTATTTCAATTGTATAGAAAAACTTTTTTATAGCCTTTGCCTCGTGATTTAAAAAGGATAGGACTTGAATTTCTAAGGCAAAAATTTATTCACGCCCCATAACTTCTCCCCCCATCCGAGTCCAGTTCCACAAAAATTATTTCTAGCAGAACTCACTGGCGTAGCTAGTCCTGAGCGGGCCCTGTATCGAATATTCCTTGGGGCCCCTCTTTTGGACCTCTTAATAGTTAACGATTTTTGGCTTACACGTGTTGGGGCCCCTGAAGCTTGGGGGCCCCGTACCATATTGATACGGCTGATACGGTGGTAACTACGCTCCTGGCTGAACTCCAGTCAACAAAAGAAACTTGCTCACCAAATTTAAGATATTTAGGTCTAATACTTTTAAGACGAGAACTTTTACTCATGTATAAAATTAAAGTCACAAACATGTTTTTCGTCATAATTTTAAAATGCCTCCAATAAAACTGATAGAATTGGTACTTTAGGTATTTCGAAGAACAGATACTACGATATCAACCTTCAGGCTAGGAAAAGATGTTGCTTAGGATTAGTTTTGTAGAACTACTTGATCGAAACCTTTCACGCATATGGAAGTTTGTCCAGTTTTCGGAATTTTGTAAATACTGCATTAAAACAAACAAGTTAGTCAATTTGCAATGAGAATGATTTATCATAATCATTTAGAGAATTCCTTGGGATAGAGATCCGTTGGCAGGCTTGAAGCTGGAAAGTCTCAAGCGGCAGACAACGACTCCTCAGCTTGCTCGTGACCTTGCTGCAGTTTCTGGAAGAAGAATGTCCAAGCAAACAGTCTACAGCCGTCTTGCAGAGACTGGCCTTTACTCTCAGCATTCAGCCTCTTGCGTTCCTTTGACAGTATCCAGCAGAAAAGACCGAATAGTATGAAGCTGAAAACATCAGTTTTGGACTCCACAAGAATAGGAGCGTGTTCTTTTCAGTGACGAGTCAAAATGTAACAAAGTGATTCTTGTCGAGTCTTCACATGGAGAGAAAATAGAGCTCGTTTTCATCCCTCTAACAAAAATTGACAGATTTGGTGATAAAGGAGTTCTTGTGTATAGTGGCATAATGTTGGGCAGTCGTACACAACTGTACCTTTTCGATGCGGGAAATGTAAACTGTTAGAGCTGTGGGGATAAGATCCTGGAAGCCTATGTGAGGATTTTCTGGGGATTTTATTTTTGTCCGTATTACATTTTTATGGACGATAATGCACGGACACACAGAGCTCACATTGTTGATGAATTTCATGAAGGAATTGATATTCGATATATGGATTAACCCTCGAGGTCTACGGATCACAATTCTATTGAATATGTTTAGGAGGGTCTAGCAAAAGACATTTCTCAACGTAGATTCCCTCCTAGCACCCTTAGGAAATAAAAGTTCCACTGTTGAAAAAATGGGCTTTGTTGCCCCAAATACTTATTAAGGTATCCGACTACGTTTGGAACCGTGATTTTAAAAAAGCGTATAAATGGATAATTGTGATGATATTTAGTGTCACTTAGATTAGAATATATGTATAAAATTGTTTTAAGGACATTTTAACAAAAAAAAATTATATAAATACAATATTTTGGCAAAAATTTAACTTAGAATAACCTTTTTTCAAAATGTTCTCCTTTTATAAAAAATGCTTCTAAAATAATAATATTTTGCTTGTATAAAGTAAAGACTTCTCCAGAGAGTTTGAAATATTTTTTTATGAAAAATTCACATTATTTTCAGTTACCACCAATTTAAATAATTATTGGCGTTTTTTTCTTAAAATTGCTCCCCTCTGTTGTCGTAAAATATGAATAAACCCACTTCTAAGTTATATATTTCAAAAATTCTAGTTGAGCCTCTGTAGAGAAGTCTGAGCTATATACAGGCAAAATATTTTTATAATAGAAGCATTTTTCACAAAAGGAGAACATTTGGAAAAAAAATTATTCTAAATTAATTTTTTGCCGAAATATTGTATTTAAATAATTTTTTTTGTCAAAATGTCCTTAAAACAATTTTATACATGCATTCTAATCTAAGTGACACTAAATATCATGAAAAGTATTCATTTATATGTTTTTTTAAAATCACGGTTCCGAACGTAGTCGGATACCTTAACACCCTCATAAACAGTATAGCAGCTCGTCTTGTGGCTTGTATAGTAGTTCACAGTGGCCACATTCCATATTAGACAGATCTTTCTTGAGGTAAATGCTTTACCTCTGATTCCTGATTTCACGCTTTTTGATATGACTTGCGTCTTAAATCACAATTAAGATCTTTTTCTATTGCTTGCTATATTCTTTTTTACATTGTAGTATGTCTCTGTGCCGAACTTCGTGACAGCACAGTAAATAGTTCTTGAGTTCACAGATTTTATGTTTGCGACCTTAATTTTGGACATGAGTGTATAACACCCCGTCATCCCTCAACCCCGTTTGGAGTCGATTTACACAAATCCACTTCTGCATGGATCTCTTCTCAACAAAAGATACATATTTACCAAATTTCTAATCTGTAGGTTTAATAATTCAAAAATGGAAGTTTTTATCCGTAGCGACCCGCAATATCAATTGGAGACCCTTTCCGCATTACACGTTCTTAGTGGATCTCTACTCAATAAAAGGAATATGTCTACCACAAATTTCAAATCAATAGGTTCAATAGTTTCGAAGATCACGCGATGACTGCGTGAATGAATTAGTCACTTTTTTGCTTTATTTATGTTTATAGATATGTGTGAGTAATGAAAAAAATATATTAATTTAAGCACCTTTCATCAATTATGTAATAGCTCAAATTTTAATTTATAGTTTTGTGTGAATAAGAGCAAATTAAACTGGAAAAGTTGGAATTTTTTTCTTTTGTGCGTGTGTGTGTAATATACGATTTATATACTTTGAGGAACTATTTTATTTAAATAATTAATTTATTTTATTTGTTAAAACTTTTAGTGTGTTCCTTAATTTATCACACAGAACTACTATCTGATATTGGCAATTATGTCTTGAAAATTCAAGAAATATTTTTCTATTTGAAATCGGTAAAAATTCGAAATAGAACTTCTACTGAATCTTAATCTAAAGCAAAGATGTTGAATACATGATATTTTTTTTGAGATATTTTATCACTAAAATTTTTCAAAAGTTATTGAAAAAGAACTTACGTATTGGGAATCCATTTTTAAAAATACAAACTTTGAAAGAAAAAAATCAAGTTTTTTCTGTGTTTAATTAAAAAATTTTTTTAAAACAACTAAAAACTTTTATTTATTAACTTTAGCGGGAAAAGGAAAATGACATTTCATTCCATTATTTTGAACGGTTTTATAAATCTATATAATAAAAATTCTATGTTTTTAAAAAAATTTATGATCTTTATTTGCTTCTAAATTCAATCAGAAGATAAATAGAATGTTGTACAAATTTCTAAGAAGATTAAATGATCCTGAGTTGTAGTTTACAGTGGATGCTTTGAAATAAAACGCAATAATGTTAGTGGTATTTGCTTAAGCGTTTGCACACATGAGTGTATTCCCAATAAAATAGTGAACCACAAAGCAACATTCTTTTGTAAGAAATCATAACCTCTACACACACAACGAAACGGCAATTCTAGAAATTATTTAAAAACAAATTTCACGGTATTAGATACCCACCCCAAAGCAGAATCACTTAAAAATCTAAATACAGTAAATTAACTGTTGATTTTACATCTTTATACTCTAGCCTAAGTACATTTTTTTTCAATTTTTATGCGAGTAAAGATGAATTTTCAAATATTTACACGTTCATGTATCAACAATCTCAACCAAACCTACTTATTCCGATAAAAATAATTTTTAAATACATAGTAAAAAAAAGTTGGAAATGAAGCCAATTTAAATAATGTCAGTAAACTTTGGGCTTCGTGAAAAATGAAAAAAATTGCTTCCACTTTTCAATGACCAAAGTGATACTTACATTAATGAAATGTAAATTACCAGAAAATAGCGTGCCCTGATACTTCTGAAAAATAACCAGCTAAATACGTCATATATGCTTTAATGTTCTGAAATTAGTCTGCAACCAACAGATATATATTTTGTAACTGATTACTTCAAATTCTCAAAGCAACAGGGAATCTTTAATTGAACGAACTCTAATCTAACTGCCGAAGAAAAAATGTCAAAAAGCTTTTGAATGAAAAAAGTAGTAAATTATCCTAAATGCAATGAATTTAAATTTAACGTCGGGACTAATGAGATTGTAAATTCTACTCGCGGGTTTTTAGAATAAATACTGTGTCATATCTCCTGGAAATTTCGTGAAGCTCGTTAATTGAAAAATCAATTTTAGGTTGTTAAAAACATTCTACAATCAGTAACTTGAGTTCAGCTTTCCGAAAATCATTAAAACCTTCTTTTTTTTCCTTCTTCTTTCCAAAGGCAAAATATTATCTGGCGAAAGCAAGAACCGAGAGTAGAAAAGAAGTTAGCAAAATATCAGCCATTCAGAATGTAAACTTTTTACATTCAGTAATCGAAGGAAGAAAAAAATGGTAAATAGAAAACACCGAAATGCTTTTACTACTACTTATTTTTTATATACATGCAGAATTAATATACTGTTTACTCCATTCGTGTAGCTTGCTAATGCCGATAAACCAACAATTCGTGACTGTTGGAACTTTTAAATGAGAAAACAGCTTGTAATAGATTTTAAAAAAGGTAATTAATCATTAGGGGACTGCGATGTATGTAATTATTCTCAGCTCTTTTTTATAAAACATTTTAAGAGCTTTCCCTATTTACTTATACAAGTAAATAAGTTATATGTATTTTGTAAATCAGCTTATTAGCTACCATAAATATTTTATTGAGAAATAACTTTTAACAGGATACATTTTATAGTTTAAATATATCCGTCAAATAATAATAATAATGTGAAACAGTTCCTTCAAATCTCAGAAAAACAAAAACATTAATTTGACACAGATAGCACTAAAAATGCATGAACTACACCTTAATCGGTAAGTTAACATGCAGAAGTGGTGTTGATGTTATATTAAGTTATTTTTATGCAAAAAACTAAACTTTTCAATATCTTATTATTTTAAAATGAGTTATTTATTTCAATTGCACATAACCTCATTTAGACGCCGCATTTTGGTATAATTTGTTTTTCGTGTGAAAGGTACATCTTTTCCTCTTTTTAACGCATATTTCAGTTTGAAAAAAAATTAACAGATCATCTTAAAGTCTCAGTTTTTATTGGAAAAAAATCGATTTTAACTATGTGCATTTTTTTGCTCAGTTTCATACTTGACAACCTAATAAAAAGGTAGAAACAGTGTGGAGTTTTGGAAAAATAAAAATAAAGGAATCCAAACCTGAGGGAGATACATTAATAAATGAAAAGGTTTTTAACACTTATTTACGAACGATGATGTAAAGTCTCAACCTAAATGTTTCTAACAAGCTTTGACAAAAAAAGCAAAAAAAAAACTTCAGATTCAAAATGGTAAGAAATGCATTTATTTCTCATTTATATTAATAGTAAATCTAATATTTCGCAACATTTTCATAGAATTCCTATAATTTTTTTTCGAAATTCGACATGAATATACAATAACAGTTATTTTATTTTGACAACGTGCAAGCTAATCAAAACATTATCTGATTTGACAATGATTAAACGAATATACCAATACAATATAATTAATGTACAGCAGCTTTCATTTTCAAAATAAGCTATTTTTTCAACCTACAACCTAAATTTCTGCTACAAGTTTCTTCATTTTTTTTTCCAGTAACCAAACGACTTATTAATTTTTAACCTGTGCAGCAAAAATTGATTTTATAATTATCTCAAAATATTGCTTTTCAGAGCTGAATCATGCTTAGTATCAGAATATAAATCGAATTCTTTTCAGTCAAGCCCTGCCCTGAATTCGATAATATGCGAAATCAAAATTCAAATTAAATCCAGTTCCATATCTTGCTAATGTAAATCAACACATAAAAAACATAAATGCAATACGATACGCTTGTTGTGAAAGGAAAACATCTGCTGGCAGATTATTTTCAGATATCTTTTTAATCAATTAAAGTTTTTATAAAATCCTGAGAAGATTAATAGCTTTTTTAAACATTATGCGCTCCCAGTTCAAACTTTGGAAGCGGAGGCAATTCCAACCCTCCAGCAAGAAAATGGTCTTCTACTAAACAAAGAAACTAACTCCATTAATGCAGTCTCTTGATCTGAAATCGCTTTAACTTTGCAGAATACATTATTGCACTTGCAACGGGGATTCCATTTATATAACGATTCCTGGGATTTTGCAAGTGCGGTTATAGATTTTAAGACGGGATAGTTGTCAAAGACAGCTGGGGTGAATGCTGTTGCATTTTCAAATTATTTTTGCTCATGATTTTCAATGCTTTTGTCCTTTGTAACTTTTTGATTGGCTGTTCTTTCAATTAAAAATGTTGAAAAAATCAACGTTTCCTTACTGAAATTTAGAAAAAATTTTCTTGCTCATTAATTTTACAAAAGTTTAGATGAATTTAGTTAGTAGTGTTATTAGAATATTTAGTTTTATCTCTTGTTACTTGGAATGGAATTTTTCATTTTTCGTTTCTTCTTAGGAAATAACTCAAAATCATTCAGAAACAGAGCATGTACTGTTAAACAGTCTTCTTAAGTTTCGATCATATTTATTTATCCTTTTCATCCTGAACCTATCATCCTTCCACAGAATTTATTATCATTTTTTCATAATGTGAAAAAATGTTTCCACTCCTTTAAAAACGAACTGATTCACATAATTTCAAAATGTAGATTGAAACTGTGAACTTTTTTTTTATTCAGATGTATTATTTAAAATATCTGGATAACTTTAAGTTTGTATGATTAGATCTCTATATTTACATTGTTGTATTAACTTCTTTAAATAATTTTAAAAATTTGTTTTTGAAATTGGGTTTCAATAGCTTAACTTCGCATTTGTTAAAATTTTCTACAATTTCTTAGTTTAGCTTTAGATTATGAATTTTGTATCGGTGATGCTAAACAAACTATTGGTGATATATTTTATAAAAATATAACGATGAAGGGACGAAGGGGACAAATCTCTGCTGGTACTATGCATCACAATTACACTAAGCCATATTAGACTCTTCTAGACTATATACCATGCCCCTATTTTCAAACAAGCTGCTATTTACAAGCAAACTACAACGAAATAGGAATTTTATCCATTTTATGGCTCCTCTTTGGACAAAGTTTGTATTTATGTATAGAACCATTTTTTGTATTAATCTTAAGTTATTTAACGCCTCTCTAATAAATTATAGTATTGGAATAAGTAAGGTGTAAATTTTGCACTATTAAATTGTTATTATTTACACTAAAAGTTATTAAATTTTATCAATCAAGTGCTCTTTATAAGTAACTCTATCAAATGTCATCAGGAGAAATAGCCAATTTTTAACACAGCCAATCTTACGAAGAAACATTGTTCAGTATCTGCATTAAAAATGAGCGGTGCGTGCTCTAATAATTCCTTAGTAATTAATATCAGACTCTTTGTCATCTACAATTCATCTAAGAGTGATATAAATGATTCTTAAAGCCAATACATTTGTATTTATTTCATATATATTCTGATAATAATGATAACTTGGTATCATTTAACCATAAATTACTAACTAATAGGTCGCTGGTAATAAACTATTAATACCAAAGACATCAATTAATAATGTTTATTTCAAACTAAACTAAAGAAAGCTTGGGGTATAATGTTGATGTTTGGACAGTTTATTTCTGAGGAATCTCTTTTTTTTTATCTTCCATGTTTTCAAAATAACGAAAAATTATTGCAATATACGCATTGCGTAATTCTAGAGAGAGACTAATTAAACGAAACAAAAATCTGAACAACTATAGAAATTGAGGCATCCCAGTTAGCAAGTGATATCATCTCGTTAATATTTGGATAATTTTCAATGCAACCCAAATATAAATTCCTTCAGTTTGTGAATTAGTGCTTTTTAGAAAGAATACTCGTGAATTCTCTTGATTTAATAAAGATAGATTTAAACTCAAATTAATCCATTTATTTTAGATCAAAATATACATTTCATCCTCTAATGTAGTAATAAGTATCTACAAGAGGGACAAACTTAAACTGATTTCATTTGCCAAATTATGATTATAGTATTGGTTTTCCAATTTTAATTTCACATATGCTTAGAATCTTCTAATATTGAATGAAAAAATAATAGAAATATAGACTTACTTAAGAAATATTGAACCAAAGAATTTTATAGAGAAAATGAGGTATTAAGGTATCCGACTACGTTCGGAACCGTGATTTCGTAAAAGCGTATAACTGAGTAATATTTATGATATTTAGTGTCACTTATATATATATATATAGATTAGAAAATGTATATAAAATTGTTTTAAGAATATTATTACGTTAAAATTTATTTAAGTATAATATTTTGACAAAAAATAAACATAGAAGGACCCATTTTCAAAATATTCTCCTTTTGTAAAAAATGCTTCTATTATAATATTTTGCCTGTATATAGTTTAGACCTCTTTACAGAGGTTCAACTAGAAATTTTGAAATATATAACTTAGAAGTGGGTTTATCCATGTTTTACACAACAGAGGGGAGCAATTTTAAGAAAAAAACGCTGATAATTATTTCAATGGGTTGTAACTCTGAAAACAATGTGAATTTTTCAAAAATCCTAGTTCTCAGACTCCCTGGAGAAGTCTTTAGTTTATATAAGCACACACACACAAAATATTATTATTTCAGAAAAAAAATTTCTATAAAAAGAGAACATTTTGAAAAAAGGTTATTTTAAGTTAATGTTTTGCCAAAATGTTGTACTTAAATGATTTTTTTAATCAAAATGCCATTAAAACAATTTTATACATGTATTCTAATCGAAGTGACACTAAATATGATGGAAATTATCCATTTATGCGCTTTTTTAAAATCACGGTTCCGAACGTAGTCGGGTACCTTAAATGAGAAAAAAAATCTATTTAGGTTATGAAATTGAGCAATAAATATATCTTAAAATGTAATTAATGCCTTTAAATTACATTAAAATAAATAGGATAAAAATTCTCTATGTTGAAATATTTCCTTTTTTTATTCTTGAAAATTAATAATTAAAGTTTGTACCAAATTCAATTCTATTTAAAATAGATATTTGAATCTCTACCATTAGTTTATATTACTACATTGCAGGATCTGGATGAAATAAAGGTAAGCACCATTACACTTGTATATTTTTCTACAAAAATATGTTTGCGTGGAAAGTTAACCATGACCAAAGTTTATAAGAATCTAACTTTCAAAGATTAGTTTAAGAGCTCCTTTTAGTTCCTAACTTTTTTTTTACTGCTTCATTTATACGTATTTATTAGACATGTTACAAAGATTTGTTAAGAAAAGTCGACAATATTACTTGACAATAATTTATAGTTGAACAGCTATGCACTGATACTAAAAAAAAATTTTTAATAAAGTAATCTATGAGGAATAAATAGGTTACCTAACAAGAGAAAATTAACTAGTACTTTCTGATGTATAGCTCATACATTTCTTTTCTCTATAAAAAAAAAACATTCATTCTACCGATAGACAAAATTTCGTATATTTTTTGGAAATGTTTTATTTGATATCACACAAGTTGCTTGTAATCCAGTGGATATTTTCTTTAGTCTGTTTAAAGAAGAACGAATCTCTTGCTATTTGAATGGAAACATCTAATTATTTAAGCAAAAAAAATACTCTATTCTTAACCCTCTATAACAGTGGTCTCCAATCCCCGGTCCATGGATCAAATTATACCGGTCCTTACAAGAAATATTAAATTATTTACCTTTTATTTATTGTGGTATTTCTCTTGGGTTTGGGCTACTTTTTTATGAGAATCACTTTATATTTCTTGTTAAATCACTTTATATTCATTTTCTGGTGTAGCTATATTTTATTCTGGTGGCGATTAAATACACAATTAAATTAAAATTATTAAATCAAAACAGTCTAAAATATAAACAATCAACGTCCTCCCCCCTCAGCGGGCCGCGGTAAAAAATTAACAAACATTGACCGGTCCGGAGCGATAAAAAGGTTGGGGAACACTGCTCTATAACATAAAGATAAATATAAAGAGGGGAAATTTTAATTATTTTGCAGATTTCTGATTAAACCATTTAATATGTTGCTTTTATAAATTTTTATAGTAGATCTCTCAAAAACTAAAAGTGTGAGGTTTTCCTCGAGTGTTTCATTTTTTATTCTCTTTAGTTTTTTTTAAGAAAAACGCAATTTTCTTCTTCTCTCTTTCCCATTTCCGTCACTATAATCTTCCCTCACTATACCATTTTTTTTCTCTTTAGTTTTTTTTTAAGAAAAACGCAATTTTCTTCTTCTCTCTTTCCCACTTCCGTCACTATAATAATCACTACACACTTCCCACTTCCGTCACAGCTTAATATAAGCTTAATATAAGCCACATACTTTAACACTGGAACGTCCGTCAGTGTCGGTTGAGTACCGAAGCTTTTAATAATTTTCCATGATGATTACACGAAAAAAGTTTTGGGGTTCTAGGTTAATTAGGAGAGATTTTACAACAAATATACCTAGAACGTCCACTGGTGTCGTTTCGACTCTATGGTAATTTATCATTATAAATAGCTTGTCGTTCAACAAAAGATAGTTCACTAAGTAGATACCTTTAGTAAAACAAACCTTCGGAAGTAATATCACGCATTTATGTGACCTTGAATGCAGTGTTATTCGGTTCACAGTGGAAATGAGTCAGTTATACTAAAATCGTTGTGTCTAAGTGTTTCGTTACATAGAATTTGCTTATCTTCTGATAAAAGAAAATTCATCTTATTTTCGAATCTTGCTCAGAACAGACACACTGAAACGATGGATCGTAAAAAAGGTCTGATGAAACTGCTAATTTGTTTCAAGAGCTTTCTGAGATTGAGTCGAATGGTGGTGAGTTGTTTTGTTCTAATTAAGATACCGATGAAGACATAAGACTGAGTGAAAGCGACAGAGAAGAATCTCAAGAAAGTGCCAATGAAATTGTAAATATTCCAGTAAATCCTAATATAATTGTCGCTAGAGATGGCACAGAATGGAAACAACATAATTGTACAATGTTCCTGGCAGATTTACGAGTCGAAATATATTGCGACAAAGCAGTGGGCCAACAAACTTCGAGAGACATGTCGACGTCATTTTTTAAGATAAAAAGGGTCATGATACATGATAATTACATGAAAAAGTATTAAAAAGTCTTAAAATTAAACCCTACTAAACAGTATTTTCCCCAATTTATTTAATTATTACAATTATCTTTTATATTTTATACAATGGTGTCGAAATAACGCCAAGATGTACGCTTAAGGGCAATCGAAATCCTAGACGTTCTAGTGTTAATCACCAGGCTAGGAACTTATAAGAGGAAACAATTATAAGTTACCACTTCAACCCAACCCATGTTTTCTCATCGAATCTCGAATTAAACCACTGATCGTTTCTAAAAATGTTGTTTTGCAATCGTTAGAGATGATATTCTTCAAAGTTATTCGTATGCTGATGTACTCATCCACCTTATATTAAATTTATGAAAAGCATTCACTCAGCTTATTTAAAATAAGAATAAAGCGTGAAAAGTATCTTAATTCGATAACACACAAATAAAAAAAATAGATTCGGAACATATTATGGTTCATATTTCAAGTTTCCGCTTTTAATTATTGATAATTACCTTTGTATGATTTTTAGAGCACTTGTATATTTTGTGTGATCAAAGATCCAAAATTAAATTTCATTTAGGAAATTTTAAGAATATTATAGTAGTTAATTAAAATTTAATTCAAATTTTTAGTATCTTTAAATAATTTAAGTTTTTATCTTGGTTTCCTTTTTCTCAATAACGCAACATAATTTTTTTACATTTAATATCATTTTATTAATTAAATATATTGTAGTTGTAGTTTGGTGGGGTGGTAGCAATTTGTTCTTCCGAAGATCTCCTTTCATAACATTTTAAAGGACACTAAAAAGCTTTCAAATTGCTCTTTTTTAATATATAAATAGTACTTAAAATTTAAAATGTAACTATTGAATATCAATAATAAAGCAGAATAACTTTGATATGAATAAAAATACAATTATAAATTAAAGCTAAAAATTGATGAAAAAATCATGACAGAAAATTTTTTATGATGGGAGTAGCCCGGGGGGGGGGGCCTAGCCAATCCGGTTGTAGCAAAGGAGTCAAGTTAGAAAGAGAAATTTTTTTTAGATGTAAAAAGATAGAATGAGTTGATATCGAGTGGAGCTTCTGTGATTGGCTGACCAGAAAGGTCAGCTATTTTTGTATTTAAGTTTAGGTGAAAAGCTCGAGCAAGTTGATCTACAAAAACGTAGAGATTTTAAGATTAAAAGTAAAAAAAAATAACTAAATAAAAGAGAAAATTTTTGGAAATTAAAGAAAATCAGGATCGATTCGAACTGATCTGGGTCCGTGAAATTTATGATCAGGAGTTTTTTTTTTCAATACTAGGGATCTCTCTCTCTCTCTCTCGATTTATTATCAAAGTTATCAATTTTATTAAAGTAATTGGTAGCCTTTATCCTAATCGTTTGTCTAATAGTATTTTACTCGTGGCTCTAAGGTCTGCATTCCTCATGAATCAGCGAGCGTTAAGAATTTGCCAGAAAGTTATATTTTGAGCACTTTCTTTAATAATTAATATGGGTCTTTGCTGCATGTTCCCAAACAAGAATAGCATAGGTCAGGATAGGTTTTAGGATCAGTGAGTATATAAGAGCATTTTGTTTCTATTACTTACTTCTGATTTTCTGGAAATTAGGGGTAAAGTTTATGCTAGGTTTTTTTTTAAAATTTTCTCTAATATACGTTATCTGTTGCTTGAAAGTGAGAGTTTTATCTAGGATAATTCATAGGCATTTAGCTTGATTATACCAGAGGATTCTATTCTCTCTGATGTAGATGTCTGGTGCATTTTTGTATCTTGAGAAAAATATGGCTTCCTTTTTGGAAGTGTTGATGGCTATTTTCCACTAGTTAAGCCAATGATCAAGTTGTGTTAGATATCTTGTGATCATATATGAGATGAAGGCTGGTTATTTGTGTTGACAAAGTATCACTGAGTTGTCAGCATACATGCAAATTTCAGTGTTGTTAGGGGTTTGAATGTCGTTGACATATATTGAAGAGAGTGAGACAGATAAATACACGTGCCTAAAAATCTTCATCCCAGGACTTTTTAGTCCATCTAATTTCTTCTTACTGTCCTATTAATAAGATTTAATGCTAATTTTTATACCTACTTTTTGATATATATAGAGATAGATAGCTATTCTTTATTTTTTAGAAAAGTACTTGCATTGCATATAAGAAAAACACAATTTGTCGACTTTTGTTTCCTAATCCAATTACAATTTCAAATTAAAGCATAAAAAGTACTTTTGGGATAATGAAAGATGATAAAAGTAGTTTTCTAAGGTTATAAAAAAACAAAGAAAATTATTTTAAGATACCAATGTGAATTTGAATTTAAGCTTCAGCGAAGTAATCTTTATTGAATTATTCTCAAAACTATCTTCGTTCCGGATTCACCTTTATGTTATTAAGCATGTTTTATGTTCAGAGTATTTATTCATCCGGAACGAAATTTCTTGCAAACTTTCTAAAAGACATTTTAAATTTCCAGGCGAGGTATAAAAAATGCTATTTAAATATCTCATTTCTCGAAGATAAACTTCATTCACATCTTTTTTTTTTAATTTTTTTATTTTCGCTTTTGAAGAAAAAATAAATAAATGAACTCTTCGAAATCATCTTCCTTTTCAATTTTTAACGTTTTCTCCCCTTTCTCCGTAATTCTATATTAATGCTGATTGAAAAAACTCATCTCGAAATATATGTATGATAAATGATTCTTTTATGTCATATAATGGTAGAAGTTTTAAATTCCACTGATGTTACAATCATCCTCTCTCACCAAACCTAGTCACAAAACACCTTTCCGTTTCACTTAGGTGGTGCATTTGGATGAAAATAAAATCTGCTTCCGCCAGAGCTCGATTTGCTTAAAATTCCTTTTCCTTTTCTCATTCAAATGTGTCAAAGCAATTCTTTTCGGTCGGAGCAATCTTTTTCAGCAATCTCAACGCTCGTTTTAATCTTTTACCATCCACTCCTGAATTTCATCTCAAGCTTTGATTTAGCATGTTCGCCGTCACACTTTTTGAACTTATTTTATTTATTTATTCGCTTCGTTCGGATCTCTCTCACATATCCGGGTGTTTTATAACAAAATGTCGCTGCTATTCAAATGATAAGCGCTGCGAACCAGATGAAATGAGATTTTTCAACTGCAGATGTTACTGTCGTCAATCGAAGTTTAAAAGCTTCAAGTTTAAAGCTGACGCTTAGTAGTGTAAGAAACATGGTTAAGATGAAAAGAGTAGGGATAAGTTTCGGACAAACTTTCAAGGGCTAGTCAGATGTTTACCACTTCAAATTTAATCCCTTCTAACTGATTATTTAAATTATTCTTGTGTAGTTCTCTCTTTTTCCTTAGGAGATTCGGTTACTTTTCCACTCAATATGATTCTCAAAGTATTAATAGAAAAAAAATTGTGATTTTCTTCATTACATGATCTAAAACCTTATTTATGGAGATGGTAAAAAGATACTATTCTTATTACAAACTCAAGTAACAAATTTAAACCCGTTTGTGGAGCTTTCAGCAATACTAGAGTCAACTTCCTGTAAATGCTTCATAACTCGAATTTCAAAGCAATGTTAAATAGTAGGATTTGATATACATATTTTACTTTTTAAACCTTTTTTTATATAATGTGTTTAAAATTACATTTTTGATTCTAGGACGTTTAAGAGAAATATAAAGTCATTATGTGCCTCCGCAAAGTTTTTCATGTTATTGAAATGCTAAGTGTATCAAAGTTTATATATTTCCATCGATAATCAGCTATAAGAAATATAAAAGAATTTCCAATTGCCAATTTCTACATGTAAAAAACGACCGTAAATGAACAAAAAGTAATCTTAGTAAAAATGATAGAGTAATGTAAATGAAAAAAAATTATACAAATGAAAAACTTTTAACAATTTTTAAGGCAGTTAAATATCTGAGGAAAAATACTTCGAAAAAAAAAAAAACTAATTTAAATTAATAAAATGAAAGAAAAATGAAGGATATCAAAACAAATGTATGAAAACTTATATCAAATCAAAATCATTGCCATTTTTTAATAATCATTCTTGATAATTTGTCAATAATGTTGAAAGCAAGAGAATAGGAAAAAGAAAGAAAACTCTCAAAGCTTAACCTATGTTATATTTCAATAATAAGAACATAAAAAGGTGTTATTAGGTTAAATGGTCAAACATTTTTAAATTAAGTAAAAACTACGAAAAAAATACTTTTCAGGTATCTTTGCTGAAAATGATCCTAACTGTACGGCGCAGGAATTTGCTGATTGCTTTACGGTCTTAGAAGCAATATCTCAGCGTGAAGATTTGGCTCTAGCAGCAACGCAGGAGGAACTGAACTTGGTATGCAGGTAAGGATTTCATTTACTTTACTTCTCTTAAATAAGCAAAATATTTCTTAAAATTATGTTTTAATGTTTTCCAGTGCTATGTATTATTTGAATGTTTCGGCCTTATAATTGAATGAAATAATCTTTGCAAATTTCACTTAAGCAATCCAGGCTCAAAAATATAATCTACCACTTTTTTTCAAAAATGTCAAAATTTTCAATGGTGAGGATTTTAAAAATTAAACTTAAGATCAAAGAATTAGTCAGTGTATGATTTTAATCCGATGTTATTCTTTTTTTTTTTTTCTTCTTTTTTTTGACTGACGTGAGTCAAATCCCTGACTAGTAAAGAAAAACTGTAAAGCTATTTTTGAAATAGGAATACATAAGAATAAATTACACATTATATATAATTTCCATTTTCTTTTTATGTAGCAACAACAACAACAAAACACAAATTAATTCAAAATAAACCATAATGACCCATCTGTTTTAATTGCTATTCACTTTTGATAACATTACAGACCAAAAAAGAAGAAAAATTAAATTGCAAACGTTTTCGAAAATGAAATATTTATAATAAGCTAATAACTCCCAACATTTAAAATTACTTCAATCACTTATTGCTTTTTATACAAACAATTCGAACAAGCGTGTAAAATTTTATGACATTGTATGATTGAACTGGTATATTGTAAGATTAAATAACTGTTTCAGTCTTTACACGCAATATGTGGATAACTTTTTCATTGTATTAGTCAATCAAAAAACTGTAATTCCAAATTAAATTTTTTAAAGTTCACCTTTTATAACTTACTAAGATTTTTTTAATTATAAGGAACTGAATTATAAAACTTATATTATCGTTGTATTTTAACCATATATACAATTTTTAAGAAATCAATGTTTTAAAAAAATATTCACAATGCATATATTTTGCTATTGTCATAAATATTGTTAAAACCAAAGATAAAAGCACTTTTCTCAGGAATTTTACATATTTACGCATATATATAATAACTTGTTTTTTGACGAAAGGTAAATATTTTTATGTATTTATATATCACAATAAGAGATTTGAAGTTACTTTTATCATTTATTTAAATATCTTTTTGTGTAAGTATTGATATCTGTACAACACATAAGAAGATTCGTAGTTTCCTAGTTTTTGTTAAGATATAAAATGCACGAAAGTAACAAAATTTAATACTCTACCAAATGGTTTATTTGTCTATCAGCATAAAATAAAACACTTCAATATGAAAAAAGCATCTTTCCTAAGGTGTTTCAAGTGTTAGACATGTTAAATACATGTCTCATGTTAAATACAAAATTTATGTTAGATGTTTGATTTCTTCAATTAGGTTTATTAATATTAACAAGACTTCTTGATTCGAAAGTTGAAGCTAGAAAACAAACTCTCAATGTAAATACTTTCATTAGTAAAACTCCTATGGCATACACAAAAAGATTATATTGAATTGAATATAGTGTTTTAAGCTTACCGTGTCATAAAATGTAGTTGTTAAAAGGTGCAATTCCGTACAGTAAGCAGATGCAGGTCATTTCAGGTAAGGCATAAAAATTTCAATTTTTTTACAATCTAAATTGAGTATTGAAGTATTAAAGTAAAGTAATGAGCAATAATTTTGTTTTTATTGCTGCAGCTTTGATTGTTTAGTTATCATTTAATAATTTATTCCCCAAAATAAGTTATTTTCAATACTAAATATATCTATTCTTAAGCAATAGAACGTAAATAATTATAGTATGTTTATTGTGTGAATGCAGTTTTGAAGTCATACTTAAAATTTTCAATACAAACTATACACCAATAAGATCTGGATTTTCAGCTGTTTATAAACTTCAAGGAAATTCTGATGGAAATTTTTTTAAATAAAAAATATACTTATTCTTTTTCTTTTCAAATTAATGTTGCGACGAAGTGGAAATTTTGCAATGGGAAGGGAAGTTTAAAAAATACGGTTCCATTCACGATTTCAAATGTGCATCCCTTTTTCATTCCATTAAATTTGTTTGAATAAACAACAAGGTGCATTTTCAGATTATAAATCATTTAATATTAAACTTTTATGAAAAGTAACCCATGAATTTGAATTTCATTGTTAATTTAAAGGTTAAATTGAACTGCGTGTGTAAGAATGCAGCATTTGAAAGCATTGTAAAAAAGTAATTGTTAGATTTATCTCCACAATATCGTGGGTTTCTACGTGTAGTGCTAAAATAAAATATGCACTAAATGCTGTTTGACATATTTCACCAATATTTAAAAAAATGTATGAAAGTAGAATTCTATAACACAAGTCAATCAAATCTACTACAGATTTTATAAGTTATTAATGAAAGTAAATTTATGACTGTGTAAATCATGGCTAACAGACTAATTTCAGACATTTCTTCATTAGAAATATTTGTAAAAATCAAAAATTCTTTTAACTTACAATGAATAGCTTTAGTGAGTAATAGTGATCTTCAATAGCAAAGAATTTATCACTTTAATTCTCAACGGAGTATTAAAAGTATTCAAAGAAAAGTCGTAAAATAATTCATTTGTCTGGAAGAGGGATTGCAGTAAGTATAATTAGAGTGTTATATATTCATGACAAATGTAATGGGATAAATGAATTATGTGATATTAAGAAAGGTTTATTTAGTGACATGTCCACTGAATATTAATTTTAAATTAACCTAATTAATTGCTTTCTAATCTAGGTATTCATTTTTCATTTGTGGAAGGGTAAGAACATGCATTTCCAAAGTAATTTAAACAAAACTTTTAACTGAATGTAGAATAATTTTACCAATTGTTAACTCAAATGTAGTATTCACTTTTATTTAAAAGATTCTGATTTGTTAAAATGTTACCCTTTATTTAACTTCATACTTAAAGTAAAACCTTCCTCTTTTGAATGTTCCAAGGAATAAATCTCGCTTTATATATATATATCTTGCACTAAGAGAGGACTGTGTGTACCTAATAATCTAGGACATATATAAATCCTTTCTCAATGAATCTTTCTCTAACTTGGTGTGCTGCTAAACACAAAGGAGAATTTGTGATTTCTCTTTGTACGAAGATAGCTTTGAAAGTATTCATGACCGGTCATTAGTCTAAATTTCGTTGCAGACTAACTTCTCAAAAAGCAGATTCTATGCATCTTCCTTTTCAGTGTTTACCGTAGCAGAAGTTTCTCTGCTGATTTTCAAGAGTAGGGGATGGTATCTGGTAAAGTTCCTGAAAGAGAACAATGTATGCAGACACAGATTTCTTATTTCAATAGCGCAGAGATAAACTCGTATAATAATTAGATACAATTAAAATATCGTTGAATATATATGATGTACTTTAATATTTTGAATTTATTTCTGTTCCAGGGATGGATTTAAAACATAAAATCTTCCCTAGAAAGCTTCAAGCAATCTACCAAATAAATAGTTTATAATTAATAAAGAATTTACAAATTAGAAATTAATTTATTCAAAATAAATCAATAACTATATGACTTTGTATTTATTTTCTATTTTTCCATGTAATTTCAATATAGCAATAATATGTTTAGTATAATAAGTTTCCTGCATATCTTCGGAAACAAATAACGATTTAAATTTATAATGAATTGTAAATAAAACAGAGTTGAATTCGCATACGTTTTCTAAGAATTCTAAATCTGATTTTGTTCTGAGTATTAAAATAAACTAAAAAATAAATAGGTTTTTAGTTCATATTAATGGTACTTATACATCCATTTAATAATGGTATACGAAAATTGAATTTAAATTCAAAATATTTTTTTATTGGATAAAGTTTTACCGTTCAGTTTAAGATTATTTCATTTATTTAAAAAATAAGCTGCAATATTTCGTTAAATGTATTCTGATAAATAAATAAAACAACATTTGGAATTGAATTATGATTGCTTTCTGAGGATATAATTCGTTTTATAGAAATTGTAAGATTACTTTGTTAGTAGCGTAAGAAAATTCAATCTAAGTGCATTTCGAAGTTGATGAATTTTTAAGCAATGAATGATGTTTGTTCCTTGTAATGAGTAGTATGAATACGAAAATGGTTTGCACAGTATTTTAAATTGAAACTAAGAAAATATTTAACTCAATTTTCTTCGAAAGGAATATATCTTTTTATATAGAAAAAACGAATGAATTAACTAAGTAAAAAGGACTGTGAAATATATTTCCCAATTTTTCTAATTAATCTAAACATACAAAACGCACCTACAGCTTTTGACTAAAATGATCACATTTATGAATAAAAATAGTAAATTCTTTTTGAAAAACTATCCGATTTAATGATGAAAAGCATAAAATTCAAGCACCAAATATTTGTATGCAATTTATATTTGAAACGGTAAACTTTAAAAACGCATATTCATATTTTCTTACATTTTCATCAAAGTTATAAGTTAAAATATGATATAAAATGTAAATTATTTAAATTATATAATACCAGAATTTTAAATAACATGTAAAAGAAAATGTGTGTGTGTGTTCATTTCAATTATTCTATATGTCAATATTACACTCTCTTTTGAAGACGGTTCTATTTTATACACACATGTTGCTAAATATTCCATTTACACATTCGTATTTACTAAAAAAGTATCTCTGTAGTCTAATTCTTTTATGAACTAATGCCTAAGTAGAAACTAAAATGTAATTTAAGCCTTCCATCATTTTCTTATTTACTCCAGAAATTTTAAGTCACAAACCGTAATTCAATGGCTATTCATATACTATAAATTCTTAAATAACATTTTCTAATAACATTAAATTTAAAAAAAAACATCAGTAAATCCTCAACATCGAAATATTAATGCAATTCACTAATAATAAGTACCTTTATTTATTCTATTCAGCTTAAATGGTATCCATTCATTGAAAATATCACAGCAGATTTTAAAATCTTACTGTTACCTTTCTTTACTAACTTTATCACATATGTTTTTCATATATCACAATTCCTTGCATTGTCAAGGGTAATTAGAGAACATATTGTAATAGCATATCAAATTTTAAAAATGTAGTGCTGTATTTGATGAAATACAAAAAATATTTCTTTTAATTAGAAGGAGCAATTCAAAACATAGTTCCTTCATCCTGTACTTGGGTGACTTATAAGAGTTACCACAGTTCATCAATTCATTCTTGAAACTTTCCACAGAACTGAAGTAATTAAAATATATTTCAAGAAAATAATCTCAATATACGCTTGATTAATATGCTATACTTCAGTATATGCATCTAATCCTGATTTGCATCAAAAAGTGTATGCAATAAAGTTTATTCCTGAATATTCTTACTTATTCCCGAACTACTGGATGTTCATTGAAGTTAAAGTGTAATTAAAATATATATAATTATATAATTCATTTGTTGATTTATGAAGTTAATAATATATAAAAATTTAAAATAAATGTTATTAGCATTCAGATTAATTTCTATAAATTATAATCATTGTAGATTATAATTATTATTTATTATTATTTTTCAATAGGTCATAAATTAAATAAATCCTTTTGATTGACTTAAAATTTCAAGAAAAAATCATCCAAAAAATATTGAAAGAAATATTATTTCTTCACTTAAAAAATCTTAAGAATAAAATTTGAAAAAAAAAATAGTTTGAAAAATGAATAAAAGTAAAGAATTATTTAATATAAATGTGAGAGAAAGAAAGTACTTTTTACTTAAGTTTCTTAGAATACTAATGCTTTAGGATAATACAGAATATTATTCTCATCCTTCATAATATTAGAATAATAAAAGAATAAAGAGTATAGAGATTTAAGATTTGTATTTATTTCACTCGAGATGAGTTCTTAAACTTTAAAGCATAGAATCCCATTATACATATTTTGTAGATGAATGTAAAATAAAAAAAAGAGTATGATATTGCAAATTTCTCAGCAATGAATTTTTTCTGGAAATTCAAAAAAATTAGAATATCATGGAAACACACACACACAATGTTCTTTAAATAAATAGTTTATATTTAGTGACCCCTGTGGCATTAATAATGTCATGAACATTACCTGGCATGCTATGTACTAAGTTATTGCAATCGTCTTTGCTAAAAGTTAATGAATTTTACTTTTTCCCTACACGCAAGACCATTTTTGACCATTGGAATAAATTTAAAACATATTTCTTCTTTAAGATCCCCCCTATTTCATATTGGGTTTACACTGAACAAATGGGTTGGCTAAGAAAATAAATTTACAGTATTGTTATCACGCCAAGCAGATATGATCTTTGGCGTGTGACAAGGTGTAAAGTATTGGTAGAAAATAAAAAAGTAATTCTCAAATACATCGTCCAATGATGATATCATAAAATGCTCAAGTACCACCAGTTCTAAATATTTCAAGTAATGCAGTGTTTCTCAAACTGTGGGGCACGCCCCCCAGATGGGCATGATAACCTTATGAAGGGGGTGCAAGCATTTCGAAAAGTAAAAAAATACATTCTAACATAATAAAAATAAAATACATATTTACACAGATATATAATACACTATATATACATATATATATATATATATATATATATATATATATGTATAAGGAATGAGTACTTTTCGATATATTTGATAATAAATTTATCAATACTAAGTTAAGAGCACACACACACAAGTTTAATAGTTACTTAGCTCCCGTGAGCTTGTCATATACAAAATTATGAACAAAGTTTAATACTCTTATTAATAATTTGTACGGTTTATAATTACAGCCATATTGCAGCTTTAGCGTCAAAGTACATTATTATTGGATTTAATACATTGTTATTGTATGGGGAGGGGCGAGATGAAAAATAGGATTGAAAATTGAGTCGCGTATGTGGAAAGTTTGAGAAGCACTGAAGAATTGTGTAGTGGGAAAACGTCTCGCTTGCCACATCAGTCATAGATACCTGATGATATAGTTGGAATGTAAGATATCAATTAATGAGTGCAAGTAATCTTTTCATCACTAAGTTCAGCCAGTCTTGAATCCGCCCCCCCTCCATTGCAATCTGTGTTTCCACCACGACACTGTTTCCCTTTTTATCTTTCAAATAAAGAACGGGTTTAATCAAGTTCATGAAATAGTCGCAATGCGGCAGATGTTGAAGCTACATTCCTTATTCACATAGCTTTCTGCATAAAAATTTCAAGCTTCTGAAGTGGTTTTGCCTCATGATGTGTTTCAGTATACTGTCTCATGTTAGTGTGGTTATTCATTTATGAACACTATTGCCAGGATTATTTTTAAAGTTTTTCGTCAAAACTTTTAAAAATTTTCCTCACATTTTCGAGAGCGTAATTCTTTCTTCCGACAATCCTCAATTGACTAAGTCTCTCATTGTGTGCAGCCGTATTCGTAATCTTCATACATTCCGATATGTCTTTCATGTGGCTTATTTTTAAATTCCAACAAACTAAAACTGATTTTCAAACAAGCCTTTATACGTGTGCTTGCCCCACAGTGTATTTATCACAAACCTGATCAACAATTAAATTTTACAAATTTTCTAATATTTTGAATCATCTCTAAAAATCTGGAAATATTTCAATTGTTTGGATAATTTCGATATCTTTTACAATAAAAATTCTATTAATTCTTAATAAGCTCGTATGGATAATAAAACATGTGTGTGTGTGTATTACCTTATTATTAATACTTTATAACTTTTTGGCCATCTCCCCTATATGTTTATTTTTACCGATATCAGGATATCAAGCATTTTATAAGAATCAATGACAAAGTTGAGTGTTTAATACTTTAAATGTGGAGGTTATACTATATCTCTGAGTTGAAGAAAATTCGAAATTCTCAAGCTAATTTATTCTAAGCTTCTCTAGCACATACATTATAACTTTCTTCTATAATTATATAAATATATAATGTATCGAAATGTTTACTTCAGTGCAAAAAAATTATAGCTAATTATAAAATACTAGGCATGGGTAGATTTTTATTATGGCTGTTTCAAACTTTAAGGCTGTTTTTGCTGTTAAGAATGGAACCCAGATGTTTACAATACTTTTTCAGACATATATATAAAAGTATTCCCACATTAATAACATATTCTGGTTTCACTATCCTTAGAGACAGCAGCATATTTCATCATACTACTCATTTTTATCCGAGTTGAACCCCTCTTTTTGGTATAATATGTGTCTCGCATAATTTTTCCTATATCGTAACGCTTAATGAGCTATACCTTTACATGCTAAAAGGAAAAATAATTATCTATGGTAAATATTTTAATATTTTAAAAAAGCTATATTATAAACACATGTATGAATTACAATGTTTTTAAATTTTAACAGAAACTGTGACATTTTTTTGTCTAAAAATGAGCTCTAAGTTTAGTACAGGCTTTCATATATTTGGCGAATACAGCTTAATATGATATATTTATTACTCTTAATGAAATAATACAAAATTATTTCCATAAATATATCTCACACATGGTTTTATAAATCATTAAAATTTCTACATCAACAAGAAACTGATTTTTTTTTCTCTTGCTTTGCGAAAGAATCCTTAAGATTGATATTTTGAAAACTTACACAAAAAAGAAATACGAAATTAAGGGATGAGAAACCCAAAAGAATTTATACAAAATTATTTCTTGTTCACATAAAGTAAATCATTTTAGGTATGTTAAGTAAATTGAAGTAAAACAAAATTAAATCATGTTAGATATGCCTTTATGATACCTTTTTTTTTAACTGAATAAAGTAAAAATACTTATCTCTCACTTTTCTTTACAAAAAAGAAAGAAAATTTAGATGATATTTAAATGTATATATTATACTTTGAAATATTGTGTTATATTTTATACTATAATACTAATACCATAGTTATATTACTACTCCTTCCCGTCTCCGATATCACTGGTATAATATGATTATGATGATTTAGTTTTTCAGCTGTGAGATAATAAAATTTTTGTCACAGTTATTCAATTATTATATTTTGCTTCTTGGTACTTTCATTTCATTTCAAGATGATTAAATTATGCCTTAACATTTTTCCAGACGATTTTCTTACTATTAGAAGAGAAACATTCGAATACTTTTATACTTCTTTGCAGGAATGAAACTTTATCTAGTAAATTCAGAATAAAATTCAGACCTTACTATTAATAAGTCATTTGCTTTATCCTATTTTAATATGTGTATTGTGATTTTAATAGATTTTTACTATTATTTTAAACTAAATAATAAAATAATATGCACTATGTCACAAAAAACATATGCATCTAGAAGACATCGAGCTACTATCATGAAACTTGCCAGAAAAGTAGTCTGGTAAAAGGTTTGCAAATGATTAAAATTTGGAAGCCAATGCGACAAGAGTAATCGCGCTATGCGCAAATGAGATTCTCAGCTGGGAGAGAATACAAACATGATTTCTCGTGTCGTAGGGTAATTTTAACAAATCTATTGACTTGGATGGACGTTATTGTTACTACAGATGCCTCGGAGACGTAACTGATGACATTACGAACAATTGTTGAACTTTGAGGTGGGGGGCATATAGTAGTCCTCAGAGAAGCAAGTTGGTCGAACAGGTGCATGTGCCTCCACATCGGTCAGAGTGATATGATACTTGCTCGGTGTTGGCAACAATGGATCATTTAAGGTTAGGATATTCCAGGAACACAAATGCGTGCGATGATCACGCAATCATAAAAACAACCACGTAATCACCCACAACAACACTACAATTGGTTGGATGCCCTTGACCACCTTAAAGGCATCCGTCTATATCAAGGGAAACCATTCGGAGACGACTGGACGACGCAAGTATAAGAAGCCAATGACCCTAAAGATACCTACCACTTACCCCACATCATAGGCAGTATCGATTGGATTTTTGTAAGCCTCGGGCAAGCTGGAGTGTGACCGACTGGAGGTGTGTAATCTTTAGCGATAAATCCTGATTTAGTTTGAATGTTGATGACCAGTGTGTACGCATGGGGATGCTGAAAAGGCCAATGGACCGATCCCGCATTTTTCAAAAGCCAATAACAAAAGGGGCGACAATGTGGGGAGTGATTTGTTGAGAAACACGATCCCCTCTAGTTCTTCAATGCTCTTTGATGGCACGCAGTTACGTGGACGATATTTTAACGCCAGTTGTACTGTCTATTCTTTGGAGCAGCGCTGGTGTCATTTTTTATCAAGGTAATGCTCGTCCACATACTGCTCGACTCTCTCAACAATGTCTTCAAGGATATGACGTACTCTCTTAGCCTAACAGGTCATCAGACCTCTCACAATTAGAGCACATTTGCTACGTGCTTGGAAGACAACTGAAGCCATCCCGGAATATTGGTGAATTAACTGCCCATTTGCAAAGATTATGATATGATCTCCAGCAGGAGGTCATAGGTGACCTCCTTGATTTTATGCCACCCCGTGTTTCGGCTTGTAAAGCTGCCACATTTGGATTTACTTTCTACTGATTTGTATCCTTAGTCATGTCATATTTTCTTCATAAAACAATTTGCTGATCTGAATTTGTATTCATTTGCTTATCTCCTCATACACTACATACATGTTAAGTTTCGTGATAGTAGAGTTTTACTTCTGAGTGCATATATTTTTTGTGTAAGAGTGTATTTTTACTATTCTTAGATTTAATTTATAAGAATCAGTTAAGTAAACTGTTAAACTGTATTAACTCAAATATTCAATTTTATATTGATTCATTTAAAATTTATTTAAATATGTACTAATATATACTTCATAGCTTGAAACAGGACATCTAAAAAATTTAAAATGAATTATAATGGTTTTATCACACACACTTTACAGAAAGGTGCAAGCATAGAAATGAATCCTAAAAAATATTATTTCTAGAGAAAATATAAGAAAGAATTAGATGTCAACCTTTAGAAATATAACGGAATAATATTCTTTAAAAAATGTGAAAAAGTTATAGTACGAAAGGGAAAAAAAAAGAGTGGTATAAAAATTGTATTATATAATATGTGTACATATTTTGTTCCGTATGCAGCTATTTTTCTCTGTGATTCCAAACTTCTCTGAAAATGTACATGTTTGATTCAATTCAAAATTCTTATATTCGCATTTCTTCAAAGGCATAATGCAACTTTGGTTATGTATGTACTTTTACATATATTTTATAGCTAGACATTTTTTGCAACACAATAAATATTAATAAAAATCTGAAGATAGAGGACATTATCCAAGATCACTGTAAAGAATTGTATGGGGGATACGTTCATATCAAGTAATAGTATATATAGTCATCTTAATTTTTCAAGTACTAAATTCATCAGTTTTAATACTCAAAATAACGGGAAAATGATTACATAATTTGGTGAAGAAATTGAGAATACAAATTCAGGTGTCATCTTTGTCGCTAAGCCATTGTTTACAATCAAGGGAAATGTCCCCAGTAGTACATAATTCAATGAATAACACAATTTTAATTAAAATTATTAACATTTATATGTTATAAGAAATTTAAAAACAAAAAAACTTCATTGATACAGGAAATATGCTAAATAATTTTTAAGGCCATTTTCATAGGAGTATTCCTTTGATATTTTTCATTACTTTATAAGAAATATACAAAGGTTGTATTATAAACAGAATCATTGTCACACTTAATGTCCTCTTCTTTGAAAAGTTAAGTCTTTCTCGAAGACCTAATTTAGTAGAAGCAGAGGAAAAGTTTTCAATTAACCTAATTTTGTTGAAAATTCTAATTCAAATAGTCTTTTAGGTGCTGAAGAGTATTTTTGACAAAAGAATATTATCCTTCTTAAAAGTAGAACTGAATCTAAGAGTGTTCTTGATTGCATTCCCAAATTACACAGATTTACAACAATTCTGTTATATTGCAACCACATTCTTTCAAAATTAAAGAAATTTTACATTTAAATAAATTCCAGAACAATTATTTTTTATTGGTATTTGAGGGAAATAAATGTTTCTTGAATGCTGAATTCGTTACACACCAGAATATATAAGTATAATTTTTATATATTACTAAGCAAATGTTTTCTGTTTTTACAATAAAAAAAAATTATGTAATTCTTAATTTAAGTAAAACATTTTATCTTGGATATTAACATTTTTTTCAATTCCTACTATTATTTCACATTCTCCCTATATATATATATATCTTGTTCAAATTTTCAATCGTTAATAAAATACTTTTTATTCATCCACTCAAGTTCAAATACTTTTTTTAAACTTGCAGTGGATGACACTTGATGTTAATACAGTTTTTACAAATATTAATACATTAATTCTATTTAATTAATTAATAAATGGTGAAAGACAAAAATAATAGTCCAATACCATACATAAAAAGGAAAATCGCTCGTTGTGTCAATGTAGCGCAATGGATAGCGGTTTGGACTTTTAATTCAAATGTGGAGGATTCGAATCCTACCTTGGATGGCCTCATTTCTGAGAATGCGATTTCTTTTTCCTATGCTATTTTATTGGAATAATTAAATTTAATTAATGAATAAATTGTAACAAACAAAATAATAGCTCAACTCTATATATAGAAAGGAAAATGGGAAATTATAAGGAAAACCAACACACTTTCTATTTTATCACTTAATATTGTGATTTTGTCATATGTATATACATATTTATATTAATTGTAATTATATAAAAAAAAGTAACTAAAATAAAAATTTTCCTTGTAGAAGTAGGAACTGACTTAAACTTTTTATATTACTTGTTTATTTTGAAGTTATATGATTTTTGTTTCAATTTATATCATTTATGAGTAAGATCACACATAATCAATAATACTCATAAACACTTATAAACAATAATATACATTCAAATGAATATTAAAACGAGTCCTGATTTCTGAAAATACACTAGCCATTATTTACCGTTTACATACGTTGAAATGAAAAGATCAGAAAATCGATAATTCCTTTTATTGTTTTTGGAAAAACATCAAAAAGCTTAGCTGAAATGGCTGCATTGTTTAGCAACGCATCTCATTTTAGTTTGTTGTGGAAAGTTGAGTTTGAGAAAATTCAATATTTAATGATCTACTTACGGCAAGAAAAGCACTTTGATTTTCCCCATACTTCAGTTGTTATTGGAGGTCATTAAATTTTGTATTCATACACAGGAATCAATAAGTTTTTACACATAATTTGAATATACTGCTTTGCAACTAAATGCGCTATTGTACTTTTTTTCTTTGTGAATAATGTATAAACTGTCCTATGTAATACAGTGTAGGTACAATTTTAAACTCAAGTCTAAATAGACTTAATAAAAGCAATCATGTACGCTGAATTTAAATTTTTATGCTGAGTGTGTGTATTTTAATGATATACGCTTCTCAATCCATCATGTAAGAAAGGTAAATATGCCGTGAAATCATATAGTACTTATATATCATAAATTCATGACTTGAATTATTTATATCATACAAGAAAGAACAAATTCTCTGAATAGCATGCTAGCATAGTGACCTCATTGAATGCATCTGTATTTAAAATTTACGCGGAAATTGTATTTATTGCAATCAATGAACAGTAATGCTTAAAAAAGAAAAATTCGCTATAATGTTTAGAACATAATTGTATCACCCAAAAAATCCTTTTATGTATCACTCTAACCTCTCACATATTTGAAAAGGGACCAATTATAGCAGAAGATCAAAGCATGCAAAATTTTAAATCAATAAAGAAATACATTCTGATGTATCGAAAATACTTAAACATTAAACTGGATGTTCAGTTAAGTAATAATAATACGAAAATATTGTTTTCGAAAGACTTGCTTTTGGAAGCTCTAAAAAAGTTTTACAAGTTCCTTTCAAGATCACGTGTCCATTGTCAAAGAACTTCCCCAACTACAACATTCTTTGCATTGTTAAACCCTCATTCAATCCGCAAGGCGGCATATTTTGTTCCTTGAAAAACAAAAAAAAAGTGTCATTTTAGTCCTGCCGCCTAAAGCCAGATTAGATTGTAGCTAAGGACTTCGAAATGTGATCAGTGGAAGCTGACATGCGCTAACAGTTGTTTAGTAAAAATAAAATTTCTAAAGGAGTTTTAACTAGATGAATTGAACTATTTTTTTGTTGATTTAATTTGAATAGTTTAAAACTTTTTTCCTAATTTTAAGATATTCTGAAACAGTAAGGAAGATAAGCCTTTTATGTCCAAACATTGATAATATCATAATTTAATAACGTGAAAAATTATTTCTTTCACATATAGGGCATGTAAACTTTATCCAGATTAAATATAGCTAATTTTTCTAGTCACAAATTTACTAAATAAAATGTATGTGTGCGTGTGCGTGTGTGTTTCAAATAAAGGGAACACATAATACAAAAACACATAAAAACTAATTTCTTATTTGATTTCTGCAAGTGGGGCACAAAGTGGAGAAATAGCAAAAAATTTATTTTTTGCTGAAAGAAAAAAAAAAGTAAACAAGTACCGTTAAAGTTACTTAATAAGGAATAAGCTTTCTTTAATACAAACAACACAGCGGTATTTCATACCACGAATGAGATTGAATCGATTAAGGCGACTAATTCTAATACAACTGTCTTTCTGTTTTTCTGTATCTCTTTGTAGAGGTTAAAGAGCTGAAGCCTTTCGTTTAAATTCACACCCACATATACTTAATTGAATCTATATCTGGGAATCTTGCAGGCCATTGCATGTGCTTGATATCTTCGATTTTAAGATATTATTTTATAAGTTCAGAACGATATAGAGCAGAACTGCCATCAATGAATAAAAAAAAGTTGAACCGTGACTCCTCAGAGAAGACAAACATGAGATTTCAGAGCTCTATTTCTGCATTCTGTTTCATTAACAGAACTTCCTTCAGAAGCATGAAAGTCCGAGTGTCTAATAGACAACATGTCACCAAAATGCAACCATTGTAATATTATAAAAGTGGTAACGCGTTCCTCATTTTCTTCATATCATACTGTAATGAGAATCACTTTGCAAACGGAATCTTATTCAACGGAAAACTTCACATTGCCTCGTTGATTATCTGCCCAGTTCTCATGTTCTAGATTTTATTGCAAAAAAGCTCCCTTTTACATGCAAATCAATTAAACCTAAGCATCTGGACGCCTGGCAGGCAAGCCACATTCCACGAACACTCTGTTTGTCTTGATGTAGTGATCCCCGATATTATATATAAATGTGTGTATGTGTAAGCGAATTTAAAATATATATATATATATATATATAAATAATTTTTGATTATGCTAATACATTTTCTTTTTTAATTTTCGGAGGTGACAAAATTTTTGTTAAAAAGTTGTTTCATTACAAATTTTTATTATTCCCATTAAACCTATTAACACACCCTCAACAGATTTAAAGTGGGAACATTTTGTGGAAGAATATCTAACTAAAACATAATATTTAAGTGAAAT
>BMAV01013132.1:284413-317479 GCA_019973955.1 Trichonephila inaurata madagascariensis
TTGTAATATTGTCCACTATATACTACACATAACCCTTTCTTTCCTTTTTTTAAAAAAAAACTGAGACTGTCAAAACTCTAGTAATCCAGTCTCAGCTTACGGATTATATTTACAAATGTTACTAATTATTTACAATAATTTATGTGGATGTATAATTGTTTATTACAGAAATTAATGCTCAAAGATGCATGATAAAATATATTTATTATTTAGAGTTTTGCAAATTTTATTTTCTCAATATTTTTCGTTTACTTTCGTAGAATATTTACTTTCAATAAAAATATTTTGAATTACATTTTAATTGATGGGCTCATTTTAAAGGAAATATTACTCATAGAATCACCACTCCTTTTTTTTCTCGAAGTATCACATCTCAAAAGAAATTGGTTTTCAGAATTACAGATCTCTTTCCATCTTTAAATTGGATTCTTAACAGTTTGTTAATTTATTTCCAGCTCGGAAATAAATTAACGTTCACTGTTTTGAAGTATATGTTGCATTAATCATTTGTTTAGTTTCAAACGTTCTCTGTTTTCTTTTTGTCTGATTAATTCATTACTTTGCATCATTTAATAAATCTTGTATTTCTTTGCAAATTAGTTGAATTCATTCTGAAAGGAAACTTTGATTAAAAAGAAAACCTCGTATGTATCGGTAGAAATTGTGATTAAAAATTTTAATTCAAAATGTTTATGGCTTTTGGTTAAAATATATTTTCAAAATGGAAGATGAAGAGGAAAAATGTTTTTTTTTTTTTTTTTTTGTTTTTGTTTGTTTGTTCAATTTCTTGAATATAAGTCGTATTAAGAATGAAAACTGCGACGGATATTTTTGATGCATTTTCAAATATGTGTATCTTTCTGAATTCAATACTTTAAAGTTTATGTTTAAGACACCCTAAATATTTTTCACTTCTATCTTGCTACAAAAATAGCATTAAAAATAAAAAATATCTATACATTTATTTGATTAGATATATGTTTAACTGAAATATATTTTGATGAAACAAATCTTAAATTCAATATATATTTCTGTCTAAACTTAAATTAAGAAAAAAAATGAGCAAATTGAAATTATTTGCTTATAATTTTATTTGCTTCTTTATATATTTCTAATTCAACAGTAAAAATTTTAAATAAATATCCAATAGTTATATTAAAAATGAGGTAAAATCTATTCAATAATTTATTTCATTTAGTTTTTATTCAATATTTCTTCTTCAATTTTGTATAAATGTGAGTAGCTATAATTTTATAAAGTTTATTTTGCTTTATATGAAAGAATATGCATACAATATTCTCTTATAGACGCCATTAAACTTCAGAGTTATTGTATGTATAAATTTATAAAGTTATTAATTTGTTCTATTTCTGTTATTAAATTACTAAGTCTGTAAATATTTTTTGCGTCTGCTTTTCAAATAATATATAATACAATATACACAGTACTTTGAAATATATATATATATACGTATATGCATATACATATATTCCATATATGTATTCCCCCTTGAGTAAAAATGAAGTAATAATTTATAACTGTTTCATTTACATAATAAGTGAAACATTTAGATACAAGTTAAAATCATAAACATATGATCCTAAACATAAGGAAATTCAAATTATCGCCGAACTAATTAAAAGTTAAAACTTATGATACGATAATGTGAATAAATTCTAACGTTACAATTGTAGACTTTTATGAGATATTAGAATACGAAATTTATTTAAATGGAAAATAAGCTAGATTGAATCTTTCTGTTTGTTATTAGTATAATCTAATATGTTATAGAATTTAACATTCCAGGCTTGTTAGTAGTAATGTTTGATTTTTTTAAGATTTAATTTTGGGATAATACTAATTCGCAAATGTTTTTCTCTGAGTTAATTAATTTATTTTTTCGCTTTGATATTGTCTATTTCAGCCAATCAAAAGATTAGGTGATGGATAGTAAGGTTTCTGAATATAGTTTTTTAAAAGTTATACACATCAAAATAAATATTTACAAAATCCTTGTTTTTAATGCTAAAAATTTCGTCATCTTGATGGATTATTTAAAGAATGTTCGATAAGTGGATGTAAAGAATGTGATTTCCAAGGCAAAAAGTTATTTTGAAAGCTTTGAAAGCAACTTACATTTCTCTGATAATGTTTCCCTCAAATTTATTAACAAGAAATTCCCCATGATAATGATGTGAAATATTTGTAACATGTTTGTTTTCTGAAACGAATAGAAATCTGCAACTAGCAAAAAGGTTAGTTAATTCTGATTCAAATATTTTACATATAGACCATAAGTATATGTTCCAAAAATAAAATTTTTAACTAAATAATTATTGCTAAAAATGTAATTTAGTAGATTTAAAAATTATGTCTTTGAATATAGAGATAAAAAGGTCAACCAACTGAATTTTCGAAAGTTTAACTTTGAAAAGAAATTTGATTTTGTTCTGAAGTAATTCTACTTTTTCCAATTTCAAGGCATTGCAATAATGTAGTTCCACAAAGATAACAGATAAAATTTTAGAACATAAGCTATAAGGTAAGAAAAATATATAGCAAGTAAAAACTACAACTTTTCAACCAATTTCATGATTTCCATATTTAATTTTCCTAATGAGTAATTAATAAGTGGTATACTTAAACATTAGCTTCAGAATCTGTAAACTAAAAAACAATAATAATAAATCTGCTTATTAAAATATACTCTTTAAAATGAAAATCTGTGAAGCGTAATTATAATACGTCAATATTCTTCCTCTATATGCCACCTAAGTTTCAAAATCATGTGAGTGAACAGAGCATAAAATAAGTTAAAATTTGAAACATCACTAATTTTCTTCACTTTAAAAAAATAAATGCTTCCTAAAAGGTTTTCATTTCCTCTATTCTATATTCTGCAAATAATAAAACAACTGAAAATAGCAAATTTTTTCTTAAATAAAATACTAAATACTTCATACAAACAAAATACTAAATACATTTTAAAATTTTTATATTAAACATTCCAGTAATCTTTCATGACATGGACGCCTCATCTTTCAATGATATTACTAAATTAAAATAATGACTCTTAAATATATTTTGATTACCGACTAACCCTTTTATGCCGGAAACCGAACATGAAAACCAACAAAAATTTTCAACGACTCAATTCCTCGTCCACACCCTGTTTTTTTTTACATTTAAGGAGCATAATTTAATGCAAGCAAAAGATCATTAGGTCTAAGTGCCAAACAAAGGTGGAGGTTAAAACTTTATCAAATTAAAACAAAAGAATTAGAAGTGCGGTGCTAACAGAAAGTAAACGTAAATAATCGTAATTAATTTAACGAAGCAAAAGAAAAATTTCCACCCTCTAATCCAGTTTTGGAAAAAGGCCAAGGTGGCAGAACAGAAGAAGTGTGGATGTTTTCACTTCTTATTTTAGGAAGTAAAACGGCATCATCGTTTCAGCTAGAGTACACAAGCGTAATGAGAATTCCTCCTGACCCCATAGGAGGTTTGGGATACTTTGGCAATTTCCCGTCGTTTATAAGTCGATCACTAATAGAAACTATGTTTACCTGAGCACGATCTCTGGTCATCAAAAAGACCTTCAAAGGAATGGCATAGTAGAATTTTATCTATATGAGACTTTAATGGAGTACGAATGATTGTATACATATATAAAAATGTTATAATGCATTACTTAAATTTTCTCTCGGGGGATTTTATTTAATTTATTATGGTATTGTGCCCTCCAAGAGACTTCGGATGACAATTAATTTTTACCTTACCTGTCTAACAGGAAATATACTATTAACTACAACTTTATCTCCTAAAACCTGCCACCTTTGCTTTTTTGTAAACAAGATGAGGTAATATCGTATCATCTTCGTAATATGACCAATCACAGAAGGCCCTAACATAAATCATAAAAGCTTCCGATTGAAAAAAATATAAGATTGATTGACTGAATATTAACCTCGCACTGTTCAGCTACACGAGGGCTTTTGGCGACGGACTACGTAATTTTGAACCATGGTCAAGAGACGTGGACGAACCTGAGCTGGCACCCCACTCTCCTAACTACCACACCACACCAACGGGAGGACGTTTCAGCTCTCGACAGATTTAACGTGCATCGCTGCCCTACACGGCGGGTCTTTAGCGGTACTGGGCTTGAACTCGTGACATTTCAAGCCACGATCCGATACCTATACCACTCGGCTATCGCGGCCACGAAAAAAATATAAGAGATGAGATCTCCTGAGTGAACAACGAAAGTTTTTGTTCCTTGTATTGCTTTTGAACGGTTTTATTGTTTGTGTTGTCCCTTTATGTTTGTGATTGTCAATAAAATGTGGATTTTAAAATATCAAGAGCTTTCATATTTTCAACGATCGCAAAAAAGTTAATAGATTCTTCTCTTAAAATGCCTTAGTCAAGTGAAATCTTTACATATATATATATATATGGCTAGTAAATGAAACAATACATCTGAATTATGACATGGGGTACCTTCTTAGAAAATGTGTATTTCAAATTAAATAAATGATTAAAACAATTTATATATTCCAACTTTTCTATATAAACAAATAAACTATTTATTTGTTAACAAAATTAACAAGCATTTGTATATATAAATACATGTGTCCAAATATATTTCTAGAAAATATAACAATAATCCAAAGCGAAAATTTAATACATAATAGAAGTGTTAAACTTTAAAAAGTAAAAGTATTAAACACACACACACACAGGTCTATTATTTAACTGAAGAATCCCTCCGCAGATTCTATTGAAGATTCTCAAGATATCGGAATCGTTATTTAAATATTTAGTAGATTCTTTTACGCAGCACAAGTATTCACACTTTTCATCTTGAAAGGAATCACAAAATAAGACTATCTTTAAAGAGAACAAAATATATTAGATTTAATTAAAGGATAATAGTCTCAATTATTCATACACCTGAACTTAAGGATATCTAGACTCTATTTGCACTATCAAAGTCAGTGACTATATATCAGAACTATAATATCTCATATACTTAGACTCAATCAAAATAATCTCTCTTGCAATCTAATCTATCATCTCTCCTTCGGCCCGAAGAGAGAAAGCTTATAAAGGAAACTAGAAAAGGTAATTATCTACAATGTTTATTAATTTGCATTTGATATTTAAAATGCCCTCTTTGAAATAAATATAATCTATTGAAAGGAATAAAATCGTACAAAATAACATAATAAAAACAGCAGGGAACCTAGCATGATGAAACGTCCTCCGTTCGAAGACTACGGATAAATCATTATTTCTTAACTTTATTTTTAAAAGGAGTATCTAAGAATTCATTGTAAATTGATCTCTTATTTTTAATAGCATATTATTTTTAAAAAATTAAAAAACATGGCCGAGATATTTAGCATACTGTTTTGGAAAACATACAAAACACAAACAAAAAAATTTAACACCTTGTAACAACCCCCAGTGTTTGGGGGTTCGAGCAAAGATCAGCCATAGCAACTTTAACACAATTTTATTAATACTTTTACTTAATCAACCAACACAGTTAAAGATAGGGAATATGCTCAATAACAAACTTGGAAGAGAAATCGCATAGGTTTAATTCAACTAACATATAAATAAAAGTACTTAACTGAATCCTGGAGCGCTCCTGACTCCTACGCTGGAATTTTCTTTAGATATTTTGCTTAATTATACTATCTCGGGTCATAATATTGTTCACAATTTAATCTCAACTTTTAATCATCAACTATCAATCATCGACTATCATCACGTACTCTAAGGCCAAAGTTTAAATAGAATTACTCATTTGCCTAAATCTAGTCTTCTTCACCAAGAAAGGTTTTCAACTGAACTTACAGTTAAAAATAATAATTTTCCGCAAAAAAATTAGTGAAAGATTCGTGCATATAGACCCGTTACAACATGTTAGTCAACTTTAGGCAATGTGCATGATCTTTTAAATAGTCTCCACTTTGAAAAAAATGTTAGTTAATTATAGCAATATTACTGCAGTATTAATAAAAGTATGTATTCTTAGTGTGCTATGTTTTATGAAATTATACAGAACATATTACTTTTTTTCAAAATTTGCAGTAACACTTTAGATGGACGATTTAAACCCCAATTCAGGTAAGAAAAAAAATATTAAAACTGTAGATTTTTGTTGTGATATCTTTTTAAATTAACTTACATTTTCAATCAAATGAAAGATTCATTACATTCGATACATTTTGAAAATTTCAAAAATTTGATAAAATATATCAACTGTATCGAAATTGAAAGTATCCTTAAAGATTTAGTAACAATTAGATGTACAAAGTTGTAAAATTAGCACCTAATGGGAATATATCAGTAACGATACCCATCTATATAAATTTTTTTTCAGTATTCTTTTATGAGACCCATTTTACGTATATGAATGCCCTTACTTAAAATATAAAAATATGAATAAAGATACACACACACACACACACACAAATACTATTTTTATATTTTTTCATTACCTAACATTATTCAGATGACTCAGAGTCAGAGAAAACGTGTTTTTGTAAAATATAAATAACACTTTTGTTTAAAGTAAAAAAGGAAGTCAGAATAAATAAATGAAGAAAGCACACATTAAAGTCAATAAAAAGAGCTGTATACAAAATGCACGAATGTATGAAATATAGTACATGCAAAAAAGAATACGTGTAAAATGAAAATCCAGGGCCAATACGAAACGTAATGCAGGACTGCATATTTTTTATAGCTGCATCTCTCTTTTCCACACATATTCTCATTATTAAACTAATAATGACAGTTTCTTTACTCTTTGAGGCTATACAAGTACTTGGTATCTTTGACAAGCTTGTAAGACTCACCACTCTAAATAAAACCATATAAAGAGTTAAGTTCCAGGGTGATCTCTCAGAACCAATGGAAATTGGAAATGGGGTCAGACAGGGCGACGCACTTGCATGCTTTCTCTTTAACATAGCATTGAAGAAGGTCATTCGTGACTCAAAGATCAACACCAGGAGAAGCATATTTTTTAAATATGTGCAAATTTTTTGCATTTGCCGATGATATATATATTATTTCAAGAACACATTCTGATCTAGAACGTGCATTCTTAGCCCTGGAAAAAGGTAGGTAAAATGCATCTTACTGTTAATTCTACTATTCACCATCAAATTGGTACTTAGAAATTTGCAAAAGTTGATAGCTTTATATATCTGACCTCTGAGGTTATCACTAATAACAATGTTGCATCCAAAATACAGAGGAGAATTGATGCTGCCATTAGATACATTTAGGTTTAAGGTTGTATGTAAAATCAAATTTAATTAAAAGGAAAACTAAACTACTAATTTATAAATGCCTTCGGCAATGACACAAAATGATTAAAATTCTCTTGATGTCTTTGAGCGTCGGATTCTATATTCCATTTTTTAGGAACTCAAGTTGATAGCATTTGGCACAGGCTGTCAAATTTGAAACTCTAGCGTGCCTTCAGGGAACCAGATACTGTCAAATATATTAAAATTCCAAAAATTAAATAAGCTGGTCATGTTATTAGAAGGAGCAAAGAACGTTCAACACAGAAAATCTTTTTACTAGAAGAGAACTAGGGGTTGACCCAACCTCAGGTGGGTTGACTGCCTAGAAAGAGATTTCGCTTCACTAAGAAGGGACTAATTGGAAGACCATCACCAAAAAAAGGGAGGTCTGGAGGGAAATTCTTGAGAAGGCTGAGGTCCACCCGAGACTTTTAATGCCATTGAAGAAGAATGGCAGTTTCTTACGGTATATTTTTTCAAATTTCCCACACTTCAATTGCCTTCTATAAGAGGATAAAGTTTAGGTAATTAGCTTACCATTTTCTATATGGAACAATCTACCAACTTCATCAAATGAAAAGAATTTCAATACATTCCGCGTTAATCATTAAACATTCACACATTGTGGGATCATTTTTAGATCTTTACTTGTATGAACATGTCAACTCTAATCGTAACAGAATAGGAACATAATACTTAAAGAATGCTTCGGAAACTACCCATATATATATATATATATATTAGGGTAGACTTTATTGCAGAGGTGAAAAATTTACTTAATATTTTTTAAGAGCACTCCCCTTAATTTTTCTCATAATGGGGAAGTATACCGACGAATATATTTTCAATAAATACCCATACCCATATTTGCTAAGAGTTAAGCTTTTGAAAATTCATATTTATTACTCATATTAGGAAATTGTATGATCTTTCCATAAAATTATTTAATAATATCTTTAAAAAGTATAAAGAGATCATAAAAAAACCATTTTCTATATATATTACATAAAAAGATTTTCTTACAGAAATATATATATATTCGCTTTCTTGAAGCTCAGGTACCGCTCTCACTGTCATCTACACATTGGTGAAGAAATTACTTTTCTACGTCCACATTTAAGAGCCCATTAAATTCGTGCATCAATTTCACTCCTCTTTTGGCTGTGCCATTAATAACACTGAGATTCCGGAGTACTCTTTTGACATTAGATCCAAATCATTCCCATCCCAAAGATCTGGATTAAGATTCAAATAGTTCGATACATTTTATAAATTTAAAATTTTCTCAGACATGAAGGCATTTTTTTGTCTTTGTTTCTGCTTTTCTAAAAAATAATGATATAATAAATTTTTATCACACCTAAGTTCTGAATGACTTACTAAGTAAATATACTTCGGAAAACGCTATTAAAAATGTGATAAATGGTAAAATACGATGTCTCTTAAGAAATCAAAGAGAACTTGGTGCAAGTATTCTTAATAAATAAAATATAAAGATAGTGTAAGCATTAAAATCTTCCTTAAGAACAGGGGAACTTCATTAAGATGAATTATAAATTTTCTTGCAATATTAAAATTTTCCTGTTTCAAATTCTGCAGGACGTGTTATTTGCATGCAAATTTAAGATTTTAATTTAAAAAAACTTTAATTCTTGACTCACTTTAAATACTACAGTTGACTGCAAAATTTCTTAAAAGTAGCTGAATAAATGCTCTTATTTACGTTTTGACACTTTTTAAGTCTTTTAAAAACATTAAATCGTTAAACGCAGCACTGATTGCTGAAGAACTTTCCAGCTATGCTTTGACATTTAACAAACACCGTCACAATAAACAAACAAGGGATCTTCATTCCATTCACTTCGAATACCCCTTTAAAGCTACCTTCTCTGTAAATAAAAACATTTTAAAGCATTAAAACGCCTTTGCCATTTATCCAGCGTAGTGTAAATTTTCTGATGTCTATGATTTGGATCGTAGAATCTGGGTTCTGTCCAATAAAAGTTATGTTTATTTCCACGAGTTTCCGATAATCGTACTTTAATTTTTCATTTTTCAACTCCTTAAAAAAGTAGTTTATATCTCATTCAATATTTCATTTTTACTACACACTTCTTTCAAGTATTCATACCCGTTTAAAAAATTTCCTTGCCCCACCCCCTAAGAAAAATTATTTCATCTTTCTCTAATTTTTTTTAAGAAAATAATATTTGGATTACAATCACTTTAGGTAAGTCATGTTCGAAAACACTTCGCTGCATTAATTTGTAGATGTGATGCCGACATGGCATGTCATTTCTCAATTTGTTAACTACTGAAGAAATGAAATCGCCCCATTGAAATGTCCAGTGCTCTAACTGGGTACATCTTAACAAAGAATGCAAATTTATCTCCCAATCTCATATTTTAGGACATTCGTGACAGCAACAGCTTTTACTACTTCTCTGAATTTTCTAATTTAGGTACTCCTATCAACTTTTCTTTACATAACTGTGAATCGTATCCTTTATCCTTTTAAAACAAGTGGCAATTTTTCATCTCAAAGTGCAGATAAAAAATTAGGTTCATTATTTAATTTTAGTAGTTTTTTTTCCTATCAAAAATTATCTCGATATTTTTGGATACTAATTTGAATGACTGCTTGTTCATCTATTGTATGTTATGCCTAAAGACTCAGTTGACTTCAAGAATAAAAACGTTTTTCAACTTATGTGGTATCGATAGACAACAGCCATCAAGTTGGGAATTGAAAAACATTTAATTTCATGTTTTGTATGAGCTTTAACATTTTTGATCCCCAAATTCAAGCACCCATATTTTCCTTAAGAGAAAAAAGTCTGGGTTATTTCTGACTAAGGATCAGGTTGACCACAGAAGCTTCTTTCAATGAGCCTCAAGTCGTATATTTTCATGTGCGCTAACTTTCTCTGATACCTTTCGCCCCACTTTTCTGGCTTCATACCGACTTCCCTTATGCATTTCCTTCGCCCCGGTTATCGTTGATTCAGTAAAAATTTTCCATGTCTCTTTCAGTTTTTATAATTTTCGAAATATTAGTAGAGTGAGCAATGAAAAATAAATTATTTAAATCAAAAACATACATTTATGTTCATTTTGCAAGTTTGACGCTTATAAGGCTTTTTTTAAAGATTGGGACGATAAAAGTGCATTTTCATCTTTTTAACACCATGATGTGTTGCTTTTGCAGGAATATTTAGCATCTCAGAAAAAATGAGAAATTTGTACTCTACTAAGTTGACATTTCACTTAGGGATAGTGTAAGCCCCCATTAATTATAAATTTGTACCGATACTATTTACTGGTTAGAAGGAAAACTTGCTTCCGGTAATTTGTATTTGGAGAGATTCATTTTCAATTAAATATATATTTTTAGTTGCATTCCTTACGCGTTATAGAAACCATAACTGCACTCGTAGCTGACTAGGACAGCGATTAAAGCAGATTAAGAACGAAAGAAGTTGATGGCGAAGGGTGGAGCGTGACTTGAGTGAATATGCCACTGCGTGCAATCCATTTGCTTTTTACTTCTACCACGGTTAGGCAATGGATTTCAACATCTAAATTGAACAAATAAGGTCTCTAATTGTTTCTTAGAATAAAATGAGAATAAATAAGGTGTGTGTGAACAGTGATTTTTTTTTAAAAAATGGGGGCTACTTTTATATATATATATACTAATAGGGGTGCGTGTGATACCTTGTAATATCTTTTTATATTCATTGAAAAATAAAAAAAATTATGTAATAGTTCTAGTTTTGAAACTACAAATACTCCTAAGGTGTAAGTTTGATTTGGTTTGTAAAAATTAAAAAAGTAACTTTATTTAAAATGCCAAATTAGAAGTAATCTGGTCGTGAATATCATCCAAATTGTCACTAATAATTTTTTTTTTTTAAAAATGCAACTTTTAAAGATCTCGTTTATCGATTTATTATTATTATTTATTTATTTATATTTTGCTTAAAGTTTATGTTCAATTAAGTTTTATAATTTTTTTTTCTTATGTTAACTAAACTCTCAGTTTTCGCCAGCTTACTTTGAACTTTACAATTCTCAAATATACTACTTACGCAAAATCAATATATATGTAATAACTTCGCAAAAGTAATTGAGACTGATCAGAGTAAAATGATTTTGTATTTTTTTTATTCAAGCAATTATTACATTTCAAATTTAAGCAATCAAATATTTCATAGTGTGCTTGACTTTACGTTATTTGTCTCAATCTTTCAAGTAAAATTTGGAATATTTTTTTGCAGAATTAAATAGATACTTTTTATTTTATAGAATATACTGAATAAAAAAAATGTCAAATTATTACTTATGGAAAATTGTTCTAAGATCTTTATGGGAAATTCTCAACATTTTCAGGGAAGAATTTTAACTTCAATTTAGGTAAACACATTCGTGCTTTTAAATCTGTAAATGTAAATCTGTTAAATCTGTACTGCAGGCCATTAAAATCTCTACATGATGAAGACGGTACACAACAATGTTCAATTTGCGTGAAAGATACAACATGCTGATATATACAAATCATTACCATTTCAGTCTTTCAACTAACCACAAATAGAAGTAACGCCGTCTTCAGCCTGTGTAAATCGGAAGATTTTATAGCTATTTTCTCATTCGAAAGTAGCATTCCAAAGTAAGTTGTTAGTATAAAACTCGTGCTATGTTTAGCGTAGGAAGGAAGAGCTTATCTGGATCCAGTATAAGAAACAGGGATTTTGGTTACCTACCCTTTTTCTCCAAGGAAATTTCCAAGATATCTGGAGAACGTATCAATTGCCCCCCAAATTCTTATAAATGCATCAAAATTTGAAAAAAAATTGAAATCTAATCATTTTTATAATTGATGAGAATAATAATTCTACAAAATATGGACACATTCTTAAATTCCAAAATTTATATATCTTTATATATATATTATAAGCCAAAATACAAATAAAATATATTAAATATTAATTTTTAAGTTAGGATTTGAGAAAACATATGATTTTATCGCTCAACTTAGTTCTTAGCTTTTTATGAATAGCTAGGCAGCCAAAAACGCTCTTCCAACTCCAGCTGATGTCGGTGGAATTGTTTTCAAATTGTCACTAAGTTTAATAACAATTGGTTATCATTTTTCTTATGTATCAAATAACTACAATTCTTGCCTTATTATTTTGCGCGAACAAGAACTCTTTTTAGTTGAACATTGTAGGACATTTGTCTTTCAGTAAATCACAGTTTCTAATTTCTCGTCCAATGTTGAAAATTTATCTTCCATAGTTCCCGTACTCTTTTTTACCGAAGAGTAAAAGTTGAACAGTGATTCGTCTTCCAGGCAAAAACACCTCATCGTAATTATTTTAGCTTGCTGAATCAGAGTTTTATTTGCCGAAAGTGAAAGATCAATAGTAACTGCATCAGCATCACAGACTTAATTCTAAAATTTGATGCCGATGTAATCCAACTAAACTAACCCTGCGTCTCTCACAAATTGTTTGGACTCATTCTTTACAAATTCTTTGTTGATTCCACTCGCTAATAATGAAAGCAAACACTTTTTCGGCAGTTAGCAAAATCACATTTTGACTGAAAAGTTTTTCTAGCAGCTCTTTTTCTTGGGTTCAAGAATGCTGCAATTGCAGTTAGAGTTTCAAATTCTACGTTAACCAAAATTTATTTTTAATATCAATTAATGCTTTTAAGATTGCTGATTTTGCCTCTAAAATTCTTTCAAGCATTGCCAAGGATTTATTCTGGCATGTTTTATTGCATAATTTTCTAACCATTTTTTTACAGTACAAAACTCTTCTTAAGGCTGTTTTCGCCATATGTACGATAGCCTGAACTTGACGCGGAGCACATTTTTGGACAGAAAAAATGCCTCAATTTTTTAAAAAATGAGTGACATTGTAACTAATGCATTTGTGCTTATAATATAGTGTTTTTAAAATTTCAAAATATTTCATAAATAATTAGTTTGTCCTTTTAACATGTGAAGGGATAGCTCATTTAGCATTACGGTATAGGAAAAAAAATGAAAAACAAAGCAAAAATGTGTCAAAACTCGGATAAAAATGAGTAGTATGATAAAATAAGTAATTCTCTACAGGATAGTGTAGCCAGAATATAATATTCATGTTTGAGCACTTTTATATCTGAAAAAATATTCCGAATTTGGCTCCTATTCCTTAACATTAGCCGAAAAAAAAAAAGATAGCCTTAAACATTATCACCAAAACATTTGTAACTTTAATTACGTATTGAAACACAGACAATGTATGTTATTTTCCACTCGGTAACAGTCTCCTCGAGGAAAATTGAGTTTTACAGGGAAATCAATTCCCAGCATGAACTTGAACGAGATTATATATGGACCCTAGAAGATATGAGCGGAGTTACCAGATTGGCGACCTTATCGCCCTTGGTGACAGATATGGTGGAAAATGGTATCTCCAAGGAACCATCGATACTTCTGGGGAATCAACCTTTCTGGAAATTTCCATTAGGTTACATCGGGGACCTTCAAGACAACGGTCTAGCCAGTCGAGATTAGAATCTGCTCGTGCGTTAGAATCTGCTCGTGCGTTAGAATCTGCTCTGTAAGACGGACAGATTTCAACTGTCTGAACGTTTCTGGAATGCTGTAAAGCTTCTTTATAACAATTGCTTTTTTCCACTACTGTATATAATTTGTTGTAATATTTCTTTGTGTGTATATTTGTCTTTATGTAGTCTTTCGTTCATCCTTTGTCTACTAATAGAGCTGTTATTATTCTAATAATAAAGTCGTCGGCTGCTTTCTCCCCGCACAAATTCGCAACAGTATTCCTCCCATCAAACTACACTTGTGCTACTGTACTATAAACAATATTCCACTTTTTTTTTTTTGTATTTACTGATATAGTTTTTTTAATGAACAGTGATGTATTTCTTACAAGATATTTTGTCATTTTAAACCAAAAAGTACCAAACATGGAACAAAAAAGAAGAAAAAAAAGTGATAATTTAAAATACTTAATTATGTCTGTGACAAATTAAAAAATTATTACTCTTGTGTTTTAGTTTCTAAAAATAAAACATCAGTAGAGTAAAATTTGTCCTTTATTATTCATATCTTGATATTACTTCTTCGTTTTGCCATTAAATCTCGCTATGTTTAAGGAGTAAATTCAGGTTTCTTAAAACGAAACAAGATTCGTTAAAATAGTTTAAGAGTGAAAGGCATTTTCTCTACTTAAAATATGGAAGGAATACGGTTATTTCCTTATAAAATTGTATTTCATGGATAAAAAAATTGAATGATCATAATTATAATAATTTATGTTTTTTAAAATTTGGAAGATTCAATAATATCTTTAACAATTCTTTCTTCTTCATATTGCGTAGTTCACCCTCTTTTAAATAATATAGTTAATTTTAAATTAAAATTGTATTAATATTACAAGAAAAAATACTTGAAACTCAAAATTCTTCATTTATGAATCATAGCATTTCAATTAAAGCATTAATTTATCCTGAAATTTATCCATCGAAATTAAAATGCAGAAACTGGTGTGGAAGGGGAAAAGCTTTAAAACTTAAATAAATAAAAAATGCACATAATCTGTTCTTCATGTTAATGCTATTAGAAGTAAATTTTGAGTTAAGTGTTATTGACATGTAAATAAATTTACCAATTCACTTTGTAACGCTCTTAAAAGGTATATGTAGTGAAATAATAGCAAAAATATCGCTTAAATAATAAAAATGTATAAATATGAATTTCTTTGTTTTAATTTTTTTAATTTTCTTAGTTAAAAATCGTAGAAAGATGACATTTGCTTGCTCAAATAATTCTAGAACATGTTCTCATGTGGATCAACATGGCAACTTAGGCTTATTACTGAGTCACAAAAAACATCAGCAAGTTGTAATTTTTTGTAGAATACATAAATAAAGGAATTGAAGAAAAGCTCAGTCTCTGGGAAAATAAGTGCAAATATCACATTTCTGTTCGTTTTTGAGACGTACTAGATAAATAAACAATAATACTTCTTTGACATTATAAAATTATGAAAATATTTTTAAAAAAATGTTTTTTATAGCATACAATATTACATTTATACACTCAGAGCGAGTTTGGGTGTTATTCTGTATAAATCAATGTAAATAAATGTAATTTATGCAAAATATTTACATTTGCTTATGTTAGAGTAAAAAATTGTCTTTAACCATTGCATTTCAGTGAAAAATATTTTCAACTTCCAAGTGTTCAATAATGCCATACCTTCGGCATTTTTTTTATAAAAAAAGTTTTGTGCAGCTATATATTTTGTATTTTTACTTATTTTCTTATAAAATGAAACCAGTCTTACTAAGCAAATTATGAATTGCTACATGAAAACACCATTGAGATGTTTTTAAATATCTTGCTGCATTTTTTTTCTTCATATAATATTTTTGCACCTATTTAAGTTATTTAAATTTAGTTTTCTTATAAGATTTTGTGACTTTTTGACTTTATTCTTTCCTTTTTTCATATGTTACATGAAAATATTCTTTCGCAAACTGTTATAGTCTCTGGTGGCCTAAAAGAGAAATTCTTTTTGTGTTGATCAGACTCGGTTATTCGGTTAATTTCCGGGATTTCGGGATAAAGTTTTAGACAAGGCGAGAATAAATACTATTTCTTTCCTAGAAGCTTAAACAGGATCATGTATCTTCTACAAAAATATGAAAAGCTAGTGTTTAAGAAGAACAAAAAAAGTTAAACTTTAATGGAAGCATTTTTGTGTTCGCATAAATATGCTGGAAAAAAGTATAAAAGTTTTACTGCCGAATAAAAATATATACTTTACACAGAATGCCAGTTTCTTAGAATGATAACAATTTCCAAAAGAATGATTTATAAAATTATCTCTTTTAATTTAATTAGTAAACTGTAAATGTGAACATTTAAATTTAAAAACTAATATATGAAATTGTATTGCATGAAAAATAAAGTATGGATATGAAATGATATGAAAGATACAAATTAAAGTTGAAATAGGAGCATGAAATATGCAGATATGAGAAAATTAAAATTCTGAATGTTTAGTTTATAAATACTTTAGTAAAATTTGTGGAATTGCTTGTATTTTTAAATTAAACCTGATTAATTATGTGTTACAAATTAAAGGAATTCATATTTATTTTTATGGAATCATATATATATATATATATATATATATTAAAAGGATTTCACTTGACTTCATTTTAATGATGGAATCTATTGTTAAGTTACAGTTGAAAGATTGAAGATACTTCTTGTAAGTTAAGTTGCACATTTATTTAGTTAATTAAAACACACACAACACAAACAGAGAAGAAACACAACACAAAGAAGATACACAAAAGCATTCTTTGTTCTCTCCGAAGATATCAGCTTTTTATAGTTTTTCCAACCAGAAGCTTTTAGAATTATAATTTTTGGTAAAGGCTTTTTTGATTGGTCAGAATACGTGGATGAGGCAAGATTGCATCATCTTGGTTTAAAATGTGAGCGTGGCAATTTTTAGGAAATAAATTTATGGTTATATCCTGTTAGATGGGTAGACTAAAAGTTAATTTTTACACGTAGTCTTGGACAGCTCAAGACCATTTTCAAATTTTAAAAAAATCCCTCGAGAAAAAATTTAAGTAACTTATTACATACATATAGATTTAATATTTAAAAAAACCCACTGTAACCAATAAGGATTTAATTTCACAGAATTAAAAAAAAACCTCAGCAATTATCATTATACGTATTCTTTTAGTTGCTAATCTGTGCATCTTTATTTTACTTTGGAATATTTTTAACTGGAAGCCCATTTGACGATATTTATCTTCAATTTCACTTATTGGTCCTTTTTTAGAATATTGTATTTTATGAGAAGTAAAATATTCAGAGAATTCTGTCAAATGAATTTCAACTGAAATTCACTTCGACTAAGATGAATGAAGTAGAAATGAGTATTGTTAAACTTTTTTGTTTTATAAGGGAGATATAGTATCTGATTTCTAGCAATTTTTTTAAAATGAAACAATTTATATTTTATTTGGCAAGTTTCATCATCAGTGGCTCTACAAAAAATATTTTGTAAATCATATTTTAATTTTAATAGAATTTTGTTAATATAGTTAAATAATTAATGAATAGAAATTGATATTTAATCAATGAAAATCTAAGTAAGAGTTTCAAACATTACATTACCCATTAGATATCCCGAACTTTTTTTCATAAAAATATTATTTTCTCATCAGCGAATAAATGTGTTTGTGCCCCCTCCCACTTAGGCATTAAGAAACATTTCTTTATTTCTTACTTCCTTCGCCAATAAAGCAATTCCACTTTGTTATCACTAAATCACGTGATTTAGCTTTACGATAGGGGAACAAATGCAACCAACTGTTTGCGTTCTTGTGATAACTAGTTACGCCGAAGACAAAAGAAAGTGATTCCCTTTGGTACCTTACAGTATGATTTTATGGCCCTGGAAGGTTCCTCTTTTCTCTATTTCAATTTTTAGGGCTTTAAAATAAAACTCTATCTTTCTCCTAAGACATTTCTACGATCAGTGGATAAAAGATAACAGAAACTAAAGAGTTATTGAATGTATGACTATTATTCAATCAATGTCCCTTACTGGTTCCTTCTATTTTTAAAAAAATGAATATTTCTTTAAATCACTTATATTAAAGAAAGGGAGAGAGTTGTCTGTTTTTCTCTGTAAAAATAAAATTTTTTATTAAAACACATATATTAAACCAGTGTTTCTCAACCTTTTTATTGCCCCGGACCGGTCAAAGTTTAATAATTTTACCGCAACCCACTGGGCGAGAGGGGACTTGATTGTTTATATTTTAGATTGTTTTGATTTAATAATTTTAATTTAACACACCTTCAGAATAAAAGATAGCTACAGCAAAAAGTGAATAGAAAGTGATTTAACACGGAATATAAAGTAGTTTAACATGGAATATAAAATGATTTCCATGGAAAGTCATACCAACCCGAGAGAAATAACCACAGTAAATAAAATGGAAATAATTTAATGTTCCTTGTGCGGCCCCGCACTGTGGCCGCGGTAGCCGAGTGGTATAGGTATCGGATCGTGGCTTGCCTTGTCACGAGTTCGAGTCCAGTACCACTAAAGACCCGCCGTGTAGGGCAGCGATGCACGTTAAATCTGTCGAGAGCTGAAACATCCTCCCGTTGGTGTGGTGTGGTAGTTAGGAGAGCGGGGTGCCAGCTCAGGTGTCGTCCACGTCACTTGACCATGGTTCAAAATTACGTGGTCCGTCGCCAAAAGCCCTCATGTAGCTAAACAGTGTGACGTTAATATTCAATCAAGCGGCCCCGCACTATTTGATCCACGGACCGGTACCGGTTCACGGCCTCGGGGTTGGGGACCACTGCATTAAACCATAGACTCCCAAAGAAGCTCCTATGGACCCTTTGGGTCCTTGTGACTTCTGAAGGGGATTAAAATTAATTTTTTTGGGGGGGGACAATGTTAGGGGCTCCACGAAAAGTTTAATATACAATGAAATTTTTGCAACGCATTTCCATTATTATGAAAACAAAAATTAATTAAAAATTATTTTGCGTGTTAAAAATTAAATTAAAAATTTTATAGTAACATTTTTAGACAGATACATAAAGTACATATAATGACAAGCCTCATTCGTCGATAGTCGGGTTGATTACAGGAGCGAGTGTCTATGCAGAATGCAATTTTGCCGCTACATTCAATAATTTTTCTAAAATATGTCGTTATAAAATAATCTTACATCTAATCAACAGTTTAGTTTTGTTTTATGCATAAGACCGACATGGGACTGAATGCAGTAAATTTTTCTTAGTTTTGAACAAAAAACTTTATTATTCTTTGCATTTTTATGAAGGTAACCGTTTCAGTGGTTCACGCATTCTCAATGAAAAAAAATGTGTTCTTACATTTTAATGCAAAAGTTATTGTTTAAATAAATGCTACCTCAGATATCTCAATATTTTATTTATACTTTATTTTTATTTCAACACATTTAACTTTCAAGACATCAAAGTTAGATTTATATTTTTTCTATTATGCATCGAAGTAGAATTATTTCAGTTGGGGGCTCATAGCCAAGTTTTTAATATAACAAGAGGGTCCATAGGCTCAGTAAGTTTGGGAACCACTGCATTAAACCCTTTTAATATATAGTATTTGACTTATTTTGTATCTGCTGGTGAGTATTATAGTTCAAATAATAAATTCTCATTAATGTTTAAATACCTGTAGAATTTTCTAAAATACCTAAAATTTTAATTTATACATTTCAACATTGTAATATCTCATTATAACATTTTTCAGAGGATTTTTCATTCTTTATACAGTAACTGTCATAACCTACAAATAAATATAGGAAATATATACTGTACGCTTTTATAATTGAATGACAAGAATATTTCTTACATTTTATGCATATGCGTGCTCAAAAATATTAGAAACATCAAATAGATTTACAATATTAAGCTGTGTATGCGTTCTTCATAATTACGTATTTAACGTGATCGGCAAACATATTGATCTGAAAATTATCACAAATATATCACATATTTCGCCAAATTCCATTATTTACTTGGAGCATTGTAAATGTTTTATAATTATCTCTGTAACAAACACTATTCAATATTTACTTCAAAAGAATAAGTGAGTAAGAGTCCTTTATTCGCTTTCTAATGCTAATATCTTACGTGATCTTAATTTCTAAGGTGGTTGTTATCGATTTAACCTTATATCGAATTTTTTGAAATCTATTCGCATCATTTACTTAAAATATTGATAAACTACTGCAAGGGGAGATTTTTTCCTCATAAAATGCTAAGATAAGTCATCTATATAAAGTAAACACCTTCACCTGCAGCAAAGCATAACTCCAGATCAAAGCATTCAAGAACTTTAAAATACCTGAATTTACATTTTTGACAGCAAAGTGCGAGTTTACTCCCAATCTGATGATTAATCGCGCGACGAAGGAGCTCCTTCCTTAATGCTCTATTAAAATTCTAAAGTGTACTGTTCAAACAAGAGCTCCAAAATCAATTACATTCATTTTACTGAGCCCAGATAAGATGATAAAATAAGTGGTTCGTGCAATCCTCTGAGATATAAGATCCCTTTTATCCACGAATGCTTGTTCGAACCGAATTCCAAAGTCATGCAGAAATAGAGTTCCGGAACGACAAGAAGACGGTGGGGTTTATACGAAGAATGCAAAGCTTTAAGTCATCGTGAATTAAACCCAAAATCCTGCGGTATAAACTGTTCCCTAGGCAATTCCCGACTCACGGTTCATTTCGCCCGTGAGTTTCGAAACTCTATACCCGATGGGAGTTGCATTGCTCCACTACTTGGTTCAAAGTTATTCACTTTGCTTTGGCATCTTCTCTGAATCCTATCTCGTTGGGGAAGACTGAAATTGATGAGCGAGACAATGCGGAACGGAGTTCAGCATCTTCAAGGATGAATGAAATTTTGACACGCAGTTCAGAATAATCTATAGCTTATCAAATGGAATATATGGTTATTATCATCTCCTGTTCCCATATTCAAAGGTTGAGTTAGGAATGATTTAGTGCGCTGATCATCTACAGTTTATAGTCGTAATTTGATTATTGGTCTACGAGAGATCACAGTAAATTATTTCACATAATGGCTTTTCCGTCTGGAGCTTTAAGCGGTCAAGATCATTTTAAACATAATGAGTAACTCATCGAGTAGGTACTTCGCGGTTGCATAATATTTGTTTCTAAATGCACTACGCTTAAGTAAGTTGGGCCATTAACTAGTTTTAAGGCGAAGTGGTTCACTTATTTTGTGAGAGGCTTTAGTAGAAGTATTTTAATCAATTTAACTGAATGGTTAACTGGTTAAATTTTATTTTTCTAAGATGATGAGAAGCCTTTATTCTGTGCTTCATAGTATAATTGATTTCAGATTAAATCATTCTTAACTTTTGTTTTATGTTAATTGGTGAGGATACCTCACTGAATATTCCGTAATAAATCTCCTTTAATAATATATGTTGCGCTTATAATATGAATACAATAAAACTTTTCAATATATAACAGGGAATACATACAATAAGAGTATTAATTCAATTTACCCATAAATCTCGATGCACGTTAAATCTGTCGAGTCTCAGCATCCTCCCGTTGGTATAATGAGGTAGTCTGAAGGGGAGGGGTGCAGCTTAGATATTGTTCCGTCATTTGACAGAGATCCCCAATATCTTTCGTGTTGCTTTATAGAGTGACATTAATATAACTATCACTCACTCATTCAAAAATATTTTGTTCTAAAAGTGAGATCTCTTTTTTTAAAATTATGTGTGAAATCAAATCTTTATTTTAATATTTATATAAATAAAACATATATATTGATCAACAATTACTTCGATAATAATACAGCTTTTATTAAGTCTTCTGTTTCTGATAGAGAAATAAATAAACGTATCTTGGCTTTTCATAAACAGTTAAAAATTCAAATTAATAATAATTTTAAATTTCCACATATATTTCTTACTCCCAAATTTCTTATTTTACCCAGTCCTAAATTTTACCCAGTTAAATTTAGGACAGTTACAAATGGTTTTAATACATATATCAGCAAAACAGGCAAAATTCTCCATGAAATATCACATGATAAAGTAAATAATCTCAAATCCACAGCCATTCTTAAAAATAGTAAATCACTTATTGAACAAATGAAAGATACAAAAATTTATTCAGTCTATAGTTTATATTTTGAAGATCTCTTTAAGATATCCGACTACGTTCGGAATCTTGATTTTAAAAAAGCGCATAAATGGATAATTTTCATGATATTTAGTGTCACTCAGATTAGAATACATGCATAAAATTGATTTAAGGACATTTTGAGAAAAAAATTTATTTAAATACAATATTTTGGACAAAAATTAACTTAGAATAATCTTTTTTCAAAATGTTCTCCTTTTGTGAAAAATGCTTCTATCATAATAATACTTTGCCTGTATATAATATTTTGCCTCAGACCTCTCTACAGAGGCTCAAATAGAAATTTTGAAAAATCCACATTATTTTCAGAGTTACCACTAATTGAAATATATAATTATTGGCGTTTTTTTCTTAAAAGTGCTCCCCTCTGTGTAGTCGTAAAATATTGATAAACCCACTTGTAAGTTATATATCTCAAAAATTCTAGTTGAGCCTCTGTAGAGAGGTCTGAGCTATATACAGGAAAAATATTATTATGATACAAGTATTTTTCACAAAAGGAGAACATTTTTTAAAAAAATCAATAGTTACTTTTAGTTAATTTTTTACCAAAATATTGTATTTAAATAATTTTTTTTGTCAAAATGTCCTTAAAACAATTTTATACATGTATTCTAATCTAAGTGACACTAAATATCATGAAAATTATCCAATTATACGCTTTTGCAAAATCACGGATCCGAACGTAGTCGGATACTTTAATTCTATTAATATTGATGATTTGATTAATATACTTGTAAATTTACATAAAGATAATTTATTTAATAATGTTAATTATGATAGATCTGGTCCACTACTTAGGTTTGTACTTAAAGAGAACTATATATATCATAAAGGTAACTATTATCTGCAGATTAAAAGTTTGCCACAAGGTGGCCCTGCGAGCAACTGTATTGCCAATTTATATTTACATTATTTTGAAAGTAGTTACATTAATAATTCTAAATATTATATTTATCGTTATATAGATGACATAATCATTTTTGGCAAACAAGCGAATTTTATACCTAACGTTAATTTTTATCCACAATATCTTAATTTAATACAGACAAATAGTAACAACAATGAAGTAAATTTTCTTGACATACATGTCAAATTAAATGATAATGTAATAGTTTCTAATATTTATGATAAAAGAGAAGAATTTAATTTCAATATTATAAAAGTTCCTCATTGGGAGAGTAATGTACATGTTTTTATATTCAGAAATATTGTTATTAATTATATACAACATAATAAGTTTCTGGTGTCAAAAAATCAGACATAATAAATAACTATAAACATTTTATTACAATTTACTTAAATCAGAAATACCCAATTAATTTTATTAATAGTTATATGAATAAAACTATTCAAAATAGTTAGGATAAAAAATTCTGAGATTGATAATAGTTTTATTACTATAAACTTAAATATTTCATAGTTATAGTTATCTCCATATTCTGTTAGATAGAATTACTTATTATTTTATTCATATTTCCTCTAGTGTTATTAAAGTTATGCTATAATTTGCAACTCTTATTAATTTTTATTTCCATTCTTTTTATACTTTTGTTAAGTGCTACATTTCAGCCCTTCACATGATTTAAATCTGCATTAGGGTTCAGAATCTGGCAATAACTTATTTATTGCACTCAGATTTAGCGCTGGTGCAATTTTTAGGTAAGTTACCTCTATCTTGTAATGGATTTAGATATTCCTATCCATTATTTTCTATTGGTTTTTGCTCAGTGTTATTTACATAAAGGGGGAAGGTTGGCTGGCCAAAAAACATGTTCAACACCACTTTTATATAAATTATTTTATATATTAGCTGTCCTAAGTCAGCAATGTTTATAACACTGCTGCATCCATTTTATAATTTTTAATCTCGGTTACTCATATGTCTTTCATTGTGTGATTTTCCTACTGTCTATGTGATTTTCGAATGTGATTGTTGGATGTTATCTCTTTCTTGTAGAGAATAAGCCTATATATATATATATATATATATATAACACACTCACTCGCACACATGCAGATATATATATATATATATTTAATATTTTGCAAGTAATTAAATAGAATTTTTTATCGCTCTCTTACATATAGGAAACTTTCAATAAACTCTCTGCTTGTGTTCAAAATATTGAGCTGCATAATTTAATAAAAACTTTAAATTACTTTATATAGACTGTAACACGATAAAAATTATGTAGAAATATTCTGTGAAATGTATGGATAGTTAGATGTTAAGAAATTCCGCAGATTTTGCCTTTCAGGATGCAAAATGCAAATAATCATAGTTAAGCTGGAGTACAAAAATAAACATTTCTGCTTAAGGATTGTTGAATACAACGACAAAACTTAATAACCAACATATTTTTTTACTTAAAAAAAAACGTTAAAAATGTATCTTTTTTTGCTATCCGCATGCAAGTTTTTACTCATTTCGAACATTATTTTCTTTTTTTTTATCTTTCACTATGATGTAGTGTGTTTGATATTACTTAAAAAATAATCTGGATAAATTTATCAAATTCATTTTAATATTCTTTATAAAAATAAAACATCAATCACAATAAAATGAAATGTATTTATGATAAGTTTTATATTACCGTAAGCTGAATTTTATTATTTCAACAATAAAACTAACTGCTCTCCTATGATTAAAATATGCTTATAAAATAAAAATTATCTTTAATGATATATATATAAGATGAAAGTTCCCCTTATAAGCCAGTTTAAATTCCATTAAGTAGTATATGTCCTTAATTTTTTTTAGTAAAAAGAATATCTTTAGCTCAATTAAGGTCAGTAATTATTGATTGCCTGACACTCATAAGATAATTTTCTAAGAAAGCCGTTATGTTTTTCTTTCAAGTATAGTTGATTGATATGGCTTGAGAACAAAGCAGCTCATATTCGAAACAAAAAACTTAAAAAGAGACGTTAAGGAAGCAAGAAATTACTGATGTCACCTAATTAATAACATGTAAGAAAATAATCAAGATAAAAAGTTAACTAGAATTAAGTTAAACATTTTAGAGTAAAAAAATTAAATTTTCTTCATCGTATTTTAATATTTTGATTGAGTATGAATAGAAAAATATTTCATGCAAAATAAAATAAAAAGTATTGAGATTTTGTTACATGATTTAAATAACATGATGCACTCTTTATTTTTAGTGCGTCTACTTATTTTGACGAAGGCTTAAAAGGCCTATGGATAATATGATTAAGTTAAAATGGTCAAATATGGCTTTTAAACTTTTTTTTAATTAATTTAAATTTTTAATGTATCTCAAAAGAATTCTAATTTAATAATGATTTATTTAGGAGGTGGTTGTCCTTTTTTTGTGTACTTTTTCATTAAATCTCCTGACAGAAAGATATACCTTCATGTCGTTAAAAATTGAAGACAAGTAAAGTATAAAATATAATATTTAATTTAAATTAATTTTTGAGTTTATTATGTATTTTAAATTCATTTATTATGTATCTAATTAATATCCCTTGAAAGATAAGCTAGAAAAAAAATTAGAGTCAATTGTTGTAGTAGACCTAGCTAAGTTCAAAAAATAGCATGATTTATAACGGGAAATATAAAAAATTTTAAGAGTAAAAAGATGTTTCTTATTAAGTTTTAATCGAAAAATATTAATTTATTTCCAGATATCTGTAACAAGAAAAAGTATAACAGACATTATATGTACTGCTTCAATTTACAGTGGAACAAACAACTGAGAATACACATTATAAATTAAAACTTTCCATATAAATAACACATTACCAAGAAGTTCAAACATGCTTTTATTTTTACACATAATAAATAGTTTAATTTAAAGTATAAATAAAAAACAATCAATGGAAAATTTTAAATTGGAAAGTTTCAGAAGCATATAAAAAAAATCAAGAACTTGAGAATGCACTTTTAAAAGATATGTTTAACTACTACTACAAGTTTTCTACGTGATTGCTATTTCAATCAAATTTTGCGTAATCTTATCCTAAACCTTTTCAACGATCATTTTTGTGTGATTAAGTTTGTTAATTGAACTTAAGGCCAAACTTTTATTTGGAAAATGGCTCCTTGAAGAGAAAAAAGTATTGATGTAGTTAAATTCGTATTAAGATTATTTAAATAATGGAAAATCTTATCGTGAAAGAGCTAAAATTAATAGTAGAATTATATCCATAAAATCATTATAAAATTTAGAAGTGATGGATTGTTTGAAAATAAACATGGAAGAGGAATAAAAATGTGTTCTAAGTTATTTCGCAAAAAGGAAGTTTGAAAGAAATGAAGATTGATCCTGAAGAAACTGCAGTCAAACTTGCAGCAGAAACTTCTTAAATCATAGGCCGAAGTGTAAGAGCTGAAATTGTGCTAGGTGTACTTAGACGAGCTGGATATAAAAGTCGAGGTGTTCAAACAAACCATTGATCAATTTGCAAAGTCAGAAAAAGCGTTTGGAGTAAGCAAAAACTCATCAACTGAAGACATCTAACTATTGGCAGAAAATTATATTTAGGGATGAAAGTAAATTTAACATTTTTGACAGTGACGGCCTTCACACCATATGGAGGAAGCCCAATTCCTTTGGATCCAAAACATTTACGAACTACAGTTAAACATGGTAGTGCAGCGTTTCTCAAACTGTGGGGTGCACCCCCCTTGAGGGGCGTGATAACTCTACGGAGGGGCCACGAGCATATTGAAAAGTTGAAAACAAAAGATTATTTAAAAAATTTTACTGAAAATTTACTAAAAAAATTTACTGAAAGTAAACAAACAAAATACTTTTTGATATAATAAAATATAAAATACACTGATAAAATACACTTATAAATGAATCAGTACTGTACAATGTATTTTATTATTAATTTAAAAATACTAAGTTAAGAACAAGTTTGATAATTACCTGTGACCTCATGGGCTTGTATTAACAATTATCTTGATAATTTGTACGTTTTATAATGAATTCCTCCGATTAAAAATCACGCGTTTTGCTCCCCAATGCCACAGTTTTTCACGTAGATACGCGTATTTTGATATTTTTTTTTTGGGGGGGGGGGGAGAAAAAAAGAATAAATATGCAAATTCTCTGAAATAAGTAAATCTTTCACAAACACTGTCAAGAACTTTTTATTGCATTTCAAAGCCTTCGAAATAATTTTATGGATAGCAAAGCACTGAAAATATCATACTTTATAAAGACGTATATATACGCCAAGAAAATTAATGCTTTGGCTGAGTAAAACGTTTATATACGTCGGTGGCACATAAGAGGTTAAAGTCGTATTGCAGCTTTAGTGTCAAAGTACAGTATTATTGAATTCAACGGATCGTTATTGTATGGAGGGGGGCACGATGAAAATGATGATTGAATATTGGGTCGCCATATTGAAAGTTTGAGAAGTGCTGTGGTAGTGGTTTCATCATAGTTTTGGGTTGTACTGCTATATCCTGGGTAGGAAATTTAGTTTTTATAGATGACAGTATGAACTATATATAAGGTTTACTTGAATGCACTTCGTGACAATTTAAAAGAAAGTACTAAAAATTTGGTGCCAGCAGGACAATGACATTAAACACACTACACATAGTTTTGTAGTTGTAGTTTGGTTATTTAAGCTGAATTAGAAATACACTTTCAAAAATATAACAAGTAATAAAAAAAACACTTGCAGCATTCTCTTTTGTTAGCATGTTTTTGAGAGTGAACTCAAGTCGTACATTCTTGTAGAACGGGCAAATCAGCAATTTTAAATATACCAGTACAGTAACAAAGTGTTAATACTAAAAATGCTTATTTTCTTGTTGTAATTAATAATTATATTTTAAGTTTATATTTTTAATTAAATCTGATCTTTTTACTCTGAACATAATTATTACTCAAGCTCCCATTTTGATAATATTAGCTTTCCAAGTAAAAATAAATATTATTTATTTATCACACATTCAAGGCAATTTATTTTCTCTGTGGTAATATCAGCAAATTTCAACCTTATTCACTCAGTGAAACGCAAAAGACCTTTAAAAAGTTTCCCTTTGTTTCGAAAATCGATATTTCGCATTCGCACGAGTTGCGCTCATCAAACTGTATCCAACTCTCGCCATAGTCGTGTATCGGGAACAAAGCCAACTTAGAAAACAAGCACAGATTGTGTTTTGGAAGTATGCATGTGTTAACACGTTTGTTAAATTGGTTACTAAATTGTGCAAATCGAAATTGTCGTGCTTTATGAATACATTTCTTTTTCTTTAGACTATTGGGAAAAAGTTGTAGTTCTATTTATATCTGATTAGATTATTACAAGTGGTCGTTTGTAAGTCCGGAAATAGTAGGTAATTGGCATAAAGACATTGTTCCAAGACCACAAAAGTAATTACCTTTTTAAAATAACTACACATGAATTTTCCACGTTAGATTTATAGAGATCTAAGTAGCAATTTATGTAATATTGAAAATCAAACTAAATTAAGAGTTTCTTTCCTAAGAAGCAACTATGATTTGGATGTAAATGTATTCATACATATTTTTAAAAAAATATATTATTTCACCCATATACATTCATTAAAAAATATTTAGAAGTGTGAATTCGTCTATTTAATGAAATAATTCCATTGATTTTGTCATGCGTCACTAAGTGCAAATAATGCACAAGTAATTCTACTTATTTTTACTTCAGAGAGCAACCATGAAATAAAGAAAAAATAATTAAATGTATCGAGAAATGTGCTCTATTAAGGTGGCTTTTCATTAGGAATCGATTGTGTTTATATATTTTTAAATTCCTTTTAACATAAGTTTTTTTCTCCTCTTCAAGCTTAAGAGCACTAAAAAGATAACATAGATCTCCTCTATTTATCTATGATAGTGCTTTCTCTCCAATCCATTTCTCATTTCTGGTCATACCACTTTTCGATAATCAGTTAGATAACTAGGGTTGCTGTAATTATAAATCATTTGTGGGATTCTTAAATATAATTAAAACTTGTGAAATAAGTATGTAGATAATACGTGTGGCTCATTTTACTCTGGTGAAAACCAATAAAGTTTAAGATATCAAACGAAATCAAAAAATAGAATTATAAGAAAAAGATTAAAATCTACTGCATTTTATCTTAACTCATATTTTAAAGTCTATTTTATCTTTTTAATTGTATCATTTTCTTCTTTCTCATAATGAAAAAAAAAAATAATAAGTCATTTTAAAAGGATAATGATAAAACTGTTTCAGTTGTCAACCTGCTCAACTGATGACATGTTTCTTTCAGCCGGTCTTTGAACTGGGTTTGGTGAAAATATTATTCCCACATTTGCATTGTGGATTGGAATGACAAAGGCATGTATACATAGCTCCATTAGATAAGATTTCTGACTGAAATAATTTATATTTGCCAAACACTTCAGCCATTTCTCTCCCATACACATTTTAACATTAGCTTTCGCAGTTTGGGCTGGTTTTATTTTTTCCTAAATATTCTTAGGAATATATATATATATATATATACAAATTGGTTAAAGGGTATTTCAGTACTGCCAATATCAATGTTTCTTACTTATAAATATGCAAAACAGGGCTGGGGGGAATGAAACCTTCATTTTGTTCACAGCTAAGCATCTGAGTTTTCAGCAGAACTAAAAATAATGCTGAAAATAACAATTTCAACTATTCCTATGAAAATAATTACAGCAAAGTAGAGTTTTTTTTAATTTTTTAGTGTTGTGTGTGTTGTGGCTATAATGCCACCTGTCTGACGTAGTCAGAACGAGGCCCACGAAATTCATTGTGGCAAGGGGCAAGAAGTACACCTGTCGTTGGCCTAGGCCTTGAGCCCCATACAGGTGACAGTACGAATTAGCTCGGCTTAATTCCCCGAAGGGATGATAGATGACGACACCACCTATCTCCAACTCCACAATTTTGGCATGGAACTGAATGGGAGGGAAATATTCTCCAGTCCCCTGCGCTCGTGATTCAGCCCACAAAACTTTTGGACCCACTGATTTAACGAGCACGTACCCCGAGGGTATTTGGTGGCATCGGACATCGAACCCAGGCCTTCCGGTCTGGAATCCAATGCTCTAACCACTAGGCTACCCAAGGCCCAAATTTTTTTAGTTCTTATACAAACGTAAAGCTGGAAAAAGATCAACCTTGATTTTAAAGTTTTTATTATTTAATTGCCTTTCTGTGGACTTTAATCTTCAATCTGTAAACCTGCATTAACAAATCACACTCACGTAGCAGAGAGAAATTGTAATTTTGGGGAAAATTGGAAAATTCAAACAATTAACACTTGTTAAGGTATCCGACTACTTGCGATAACTTTTTTTTGAAAAAATGGAAATATGAGGATTTTTTTGCGATTTTTAGATTTATATAGTATATTTTGAGGAAAAAATCCTAAAATTGAAAGCAGAAAGAAAAAATTATTATTATTAAAATGGGAAAAAACTAGTAAAAATGAACGAAAAATTGCATAAACGGGGCCCGCTCTGTACAAAATTTTATGAGCAAATTCTCTCAATTTTTCAATTTTGATGTGTTACTTTATTATTCATGTTTGAAATGACCTTCAGGATAAGAGATATTTTAATTTTTACTAGAGCACTTTATCTTAGTGATTATATGAAATTGCTTAAAAAGACAGTAATTATATTCACATAAAGAACTGTAAATTTTGAAATAAAACAGTGACTGATAAATCTGAAGATCAAAACACTTTTACTGTTATACAGAACATACACAAAAAATTTCAGCAAATAATTTTCAAAACTTTTTGAGCAATCGCTGTCCCCGTTTGAACTTTTCGCAAAAAACATTTCGAGTAAAACGCATTTTAAAGTTTGACATCTTGTGTAAAGTTATGGCATCTGCTTTTACTAAAACACTTGTAATTTTTGTTCTAGTGAGTAGAAAATAAAAGACTTGGTATTTTTATTAAGCTAATATGATGGCCTATAAAATAAAATCATAAGCAAAATTTGTCAATTTTTGAAAAAAATCATGGTTTTAGGGTAGTCGGATACCTTAAACAAGGTCAGATTCTTAGTTCTGAAGTTATTTCAAGTTCTTGGTTGCTTAAGAAATTTAACAAATCTGTCATTATATTGATTAACTTTTTTTAAAGAAATATTGGTAACTGTGTACAGGCCGTCCATCTGCAGTGAGTCTTCGTCGAACAAGAGTCATTGTTAATCGAGCAGAGAGTTTTCTATACTAAATTTTACTGATTTGAACTTTTTATGCATCACCCGAACAGTGAATAGTAACTCAGCAAAACATCCTCACATAAAGTTTAATAAAATGAAAAGCCAAAAAAAGCACCTTAAAGTAAGACATGAAATGAATCGTCTACAATTCGCTAAGAAACGTGTTGCTTTTGAAACATATTGTCGTTGATACAATGTTTTTTTTCCAATGAAAAAACCTTTAATCTCACAGAACCAGCTGGGCTTAGATATTACTGGCATGGACCATCCAGATTTCCGAAGTGTCAATATGTTGAGGGTTCTGTAATGATTTCAGGTGATTTTGCTGCTCACAGAACGACATCAGTTGCTTATTTGAAAGAAAAATACTAAATTTTAAGAATATAAAGACATCATTGAAAATCGTTTATTACCGTAGGTGCCTCTGATAACATCTGAAGAATATATATTTCTGCAAGATACTGCATCCATACATATTAAAACTCTACAAAATACCCGTATCGATAGAGTTCGATTTCTTGAATGGCCATCAAAACATCCTGACCAGAATCGAACAGCAAATTTATGGGCCATTTTGGTGCGTGAAATATGTAGAAATAGTAAAGCTTGTACCACCAAAAATAAGTTTAAAGCGGCCATTGAGTACAGTTGGAAAACATCTCAAAACGCATCATTAGAAAAACTTTGAAAAAACTCAGTTCTATTACTTTAAAAATGATTAAATTAATTATAAAATGAAAGTTGTGTGAGATTATTTCTAATTATGTCAATAAAACCTCATGTAGTCTTAATATTTTCCCCCCAAATATCTATCTACAGCAAATGACAAAATTTGACTTTCAAATAAAAAAAAAAAAAATTTAAATTTTCGTATAATTTTTGTAGATATAGATAAAATGGTTATATATATGTATTTTTGTAATGTTGTTATAATCGCATAAATTTCAAATATATAGTTCTACATTTATTGAATATTTTGTTTGGCCTTATCATTTTTTTCTGCACTGTTGTACATTCCATTTCTTTACAATCAGGATTTTGGTTGACAGTCATCCTCGTGAACACATTGACTTTTTAGAATGACTCTGAAGATTTATCAATATATTCCACAGAAATATGAAAGGAATTGATGCTTCTCAAAAATCAAAGCTTGCATGCTTTTCGATAGTCTATACTTTGGTGTTGCTTCCGGAATCAGGTTTTCAATGATTCAAAATATTTTTTTGTTAACATTCCAATAAAATATGCAGTTTGATTAGAAAGCGAGATAAATAGTAATACTAGACAAAAATATATGGTGACAGTTTGGTATATACGCGACGTATGGTATAACAAATTATTACATGTTTGAAATTATAAGAAGAAAAAAATGGTCACTTAAACATTTCACTATTTCTCTTTAGCTATATTATTTTCTTTATTTTATTATTAAATATAATATTTCGAATTATGTAAAATGAAATTTACCTTTCAGTATCGACTCAGCTCATAAATTATTTTATTAAATAAATAGTTCCTGCAAAAATAAACCTTAACGTGTTTTTTCTAATGAAATTTTATTATAAGATTTATTTTATTTAAGGCAAAATAAAATGAGCCTTCCGAAGAAGTATTTTATACATGAGAATGTTTTTTTAAAAAAAGACTTTTGTTCAATTAATTTCATCTGAGCTGAATTTTAATAAGTGCTTAATTTTAAAAAAAA
>BMAV01013132.1:342055-356529 GCA_019973955.1 Trichonephila inaurata madagascariensis
ATAGCACCTTTCACATAAACCTTTTTTTGGTCCTTAATAATAATTTATCAGAAAGTTTTGTTTTCGGGCTAAATCAGTAAATGGATTTCTTCCAGTTTTTTTTTCTTTTTATCCATATACATTACTAGAAAAATACGAGATATCCGCCGACGACTGATATTGCTTCCGTGTTCTTACGATTTTGTGTTAAAAGGAGCAGCATCAGCGACAATAACAAAAACCTGAAAAGACGAACAGTTTTTTTACTCGGTCAAGTGATTTCCTTGTGATATTCATCGCAAACCGTTCCTGGCATTCAGCAACAGATGTTACCAAACAACATAAGCTGTTTTATTTATTATTTATGTATCCAAAGAACAACAAAATCTGAGTCAAAAGGGGTCCAAGTCAGGTAAGGTAGTATCCAGGTTGTGCCTTGCAAGAAACGAAAAGAAATTCTTGCATTTTTAAAGAGATAAGGAAACTTTTTATTTATTTTAAACTTTGCGTTCTTTGTTTACTTTCTTAAATTTAGAGAAACTTCTTTTTTTTAAAGTAATACGCACAAAACTGGATTTTGTTTTCAAAATATTGGTTTAACTTATTTAGTGACATTTTCGTTACAATGTAATATGATTAAAAATGAAAACTCAAACATTCAAAGTATATAATATTTTTCTGTACAAAATATTTAGCTTTTCCTTCTCTGTAACATAATGAAGTTAGAAATTACGAAAAAATTAAAAATCTTTGTCGAATTTTAGACATTTATTATAATCTGAAAAACTGTGTGGTATACAAGTCTAAGAAAAATTGTGCATGTTACAATAAGTTACCTGTGTTTTCGCAAATGCTTATTAAGATTTAAATATGAATAATACATCGTTATATTCGATGAAATAACATGGATTTTCATTCAATAATTTCCTTAACTATTTAACATAGACAAAATGAAGGATTATCATTATTTAGGATAAAATTATCGAATGCATCAATTCGTGGTTTTCCCAATAAGCAGTAATCTTTTTCCGATATTTTATATATAGGGCTTCAGAAAATAAATGGAACACCATCGTTGTCATTAAATAATTTAGAATAATTGTTTAAGATTTTCGGAATAATATGTTGATAATTCTAATCACTTTTAAAATTTGCATTGAAATTCAAACTTTTCTTGTTGGAAAAAAATGTTTCATTAATAGACTACAGATTGTCTACATTTCCAGTTAAATAGTTCGCAGAAGGTAAACAGTTTATTCCCAAGACTTAAATCTAAACTAATTTATGTAATAAACTAAAACCTGGTATAGTAAATTTTCAATTTCTCATCTATACGTATCTCTTAATAATTAAAGACTATTATGAGTAAAAATTTTGAAACAAAGTACAAAATCTACAAAGTGTTAGATTAATTCTGCGCATAAGATGGTGTATTGGCAACTAGTTTACGAAAAATCAGACTTTTAAATCCGTATTTTGAATAATTACTAAACGTTAGCTTTTCGCATTGCTCAATAGCATGTTTGCTGAATAGCAACATAAAATACACATTGTTACAAATCTTATTTTGAAATTCCTTCTATTGAAATGTATTGATTGTCTCCTTAGATGTGAGTAAAAATGTCTATTCTCACCTAGGTCTTCAGGGTTATGTTTTTGCTTATCCCTCACTATGACCTGAAATGAAATATTTACATGAAGCCCAACAGATAATTTTGATGGAAGAAATATTTATTAAAAGAAAGAGTTTTGAATTCTGTCTAAGTTTTCTTTTTCTTTTTAAAACAAATACAAAACGAGACCAATCATGCTTTAAGTCAAAATAAAGGTTTTCCTCTGGGTTTCCTCCCATCCAAAATTTTAAATGCCTGTTTTCGCGAAGGATTTATCAAACATGTTCCTGTATCCTGGATGATGAGCAAGCTGACGGTCCATTAGAATTAGCAGTTTTTTGAATTAAATGTATTTTATCCTAATAGAATAATATGGAAGAACGATTAGATATCTTGTACAATATTTATCCAGATTAAAGATAAAGTAACCCATCACAATCATAGAATGATTGAACGTTATAGCCCATTTTTCAAGATTTCTCTCACTACTAAAATCCGCCATCTCAAATTTACTTAAAAATTTAAAACAAACGAAATCCAAATTAAAAAAAAAAAACAAATGTCAAAATCACTTAAGACGAGAAAAGAACTTATATTTATTTGGATTGCGTATTAACGTGTATTTACATGGTGTGATTGAGTTTTAAATAAAAACAAATTACTTAGAAAATTTTAAAAAGTTTAAAATTTTCATAATATTACTTTAAATGAAGTTTAGAGTACGTTTTATATTGTATTTATATTTATATACGTTTTATATTACGTTTCCTAATTTCATCTCATTGTATTACTACAATGGCCACTCTTATGCAAAGAGTGATTAATTTAAATATAATTGCCTGCATGTGGGTTAATTTTACAATGATATTTTTCAAATTACTCTTATAATGTTTGTTTTTTAATGGCTGTTTCAGATAACTTAAGAGAGCTTATGCCTTTTTGAAATATATAAATATTTTCAAAAATGCAATTAGTTTTTATAATAGTAAATAATAAATACTATTTTAAAACATGTCGCACAAAGCTCCTCTTAATAATTGAAATTTTTTTTCAACTCGTGATGTAGAACAGATAAACTATTTTAAAATTTTGAGAGGTTAAATTAAAAACTCAAGAACAAAAATTAAGTAAACCTCAATGATACAAAGTGCTTCAAATGCCTAATATTATGTATTAGAATTGATAGAAGCTACGATTAAGGGTATATTATCATTCGATTAAGGGTATAAATTCATCAATATCAACTCCCATATTTATAAAGCTATTTTAGCTTAATTTCTGTAATAAAGTAATTTGAAAATTTGGAGTCAGATAGGCATGTTAATATAATTAACAGTACTTCGAGAACATAATGTGTGTTAAAGATTATATTTATGTTTTAATTCCAGTGCAGAATACATAAATTTAATAATTCTGTAAAAATAACACGTCCATTCCTATTTTAGTGAATTACTCTCCTCTGTACATTAATACCAACAAAGAGTTTAACAAACCTGTGAATGAAGAATTAAATGCAAAGTTAAATAAATAAAAATGTAATTGGAAATATTTTTGCATAAAGTGAATCGAATTTTGCATTTCTTATGATTTTTTGAATAACTGAAAATAATTTTGTGAGAATTTTTACGAAATAAATATTTAATTCGTTAATCAAATATTTAAACTCAGTTGAAAATAAAGAGCTTTTATTTACTGATTTGGTAAAGAATCAGGTAGATTCCCACAATAAATATATTTGATCTACTTTATCAAAAAAATGTTGACAAAACTGTAGTTCTAGTAGAATACAAGTACTAGAGAATTCATAGAAGTTCCTTATATTGAAGAAAAATGATATTATTGAGTATTGATGAAACTCAATAATCTTTTGATCGAGAAAAAATCATTTAAGTTCAAATGATAAGATATGTATATAAAATTTTAAAAAAAGAAACGAGTCTTACAGTAGTCGCATATGATGTGTAACATCTGACATGTTATCGTGGTAAATACGCAAAATTAACTTTTTTCCTGAAAAAAATATGAAAAAAAATCGGGTATGATTGGAAATAATTTTCTATCGAATAATTATATCTTTAATGAAAATTGTATTTAATTAACAAAAAGAGTAATGCAATATTTTATCAAAAATATTTATTCTTGCTCAATTTGGGAAAAACGGGAGACAGTAGACTTATGATAACTAAAATATGACACATATACTTGTGATTTCAAAGTATTTAAAAACCGTTGAAAAACAGAGTCAATAACAGTACCACTGTTAGCAGTCGAAACATTCTAATTTGTGTTCTTTTCGAGCTTGAGTTCATCATTCATAAAAGCTATGAGCGGCTCAGCTTTTGGCAAACTGAAGTTAAAAAAAAAATCACCACTCAAAATCAGGGGAAGCGAGTGATATTTTTTTTAAAGAGCAGAACCACATTCGTTATATGGAAAAAGTACAAAATGCAGGAAATCTTTAATTTTTTTTAACCATTTGATTCGAAGAAATGTATACTACCACAGAAATCACTGTTTGCCCATTTTCAAATAAGTATTCTGCCACACTTATGTCCCCCAATATCATGACTAACGGATTTAGAGTCAAGCGCTCGAGTGCTTGATGGTTACTAGAGTTGGACCCCCATGCGAGGGTAGCGAAAAGACACAGCCACACACTCTCATTGGTCAAATCAAGTAGCGTGCTTACGTCACATCCTGTTACACACATCCGTCCCTTTTCACGAAATCACTCCCAACAAATATCCAACAACGGCGAGGAAAGATGTTATACATCAATAAATAACAACTTCTTTCGTTAAGCTAGAATGAGCTTTTAGCTTACTAAAATTGACAAGATTGATTGTTTTCTGTATAGTACACACTCGTGCAACAAATGCAATACATGTTATTAAAACTTCTTTGCTTAGGAAGTACCAAAGGGTGTATTAAATTAAGAATTAAACTCTTTATTCTAGCAAAAATAAGTTCTTTACAAAACCCCTTACATTTGATATATATGACTAATACAGATTCTGAAATACACACGCTATATTTCAATCAGTCTTTGTTAAAAAAGTATATTGCATAAACTATTCCTTTTATCTTTTGTTACATTTCTCATTATTTACACAAAGTAAATTGTTCATTCAGTGCCTTTTATTTTTATTGTAAGTGATAAGATAACACCTACAATGTTTAATATGAAGTTGTATTAGTTACTGGTGTATATTTTATTCTATCAGATTAAAATAAAACCTCCTATATTTTTCTTTATTTGTTTAACTGGAAAGACAGATAAAGTATAGAATATGTACAAAATAAACGCATTAAAATTTATTGTATGTTTCTTATATATTTTAAATTCATACAAAAACATTATCGTAATACTTATTTATATATGAGACTATTCTCGAAGAATATGATAATTTCTCGATTAGATTCAATATTCATAAATATAAAACTATTTCAATATAAATTGACAAACAAGAAAACTATCAAATAGTACCTGAAAAATTACACCTTTAATTTCCAAATTCCTTTTACAGGTATTTGGAAAATTTCTAAAAAGATATATCGTAAAATATTACATTACAAATAAAATAATACGATAAAGAACGAAAGGAGTAGTGAAACAAAAATTAAGAGGAACAGAAATTTAGAGGAACAATGATCTTGTGCAGAGACTGCATGTATTAAAATGCATTGATTGCATTATAATGAATATATAATGTCATAACATTACCATTTAGAGATTTCCCCGACAGTTTTACTCATTATGATTCAGATGAGCATAACAAAAACAAGTTTAAACTCATTTTCTGAAAAGAAAATTAATATAATTATGTTTTGAAAGAGATCTGGCAACAATGCACATTCTTGTTCAGAATGAAATATTCATGTAACAGCTGTCATAGCCATTCTTATACTTTTGTATGATTTATAATTAGGTCTGAAAGTATATAACTTGTTTCTGAAACTTGTTTGTTAAAATCATTTACATATATACATATTATATTTATATATATATATTGTTACGTTGATCGGGGCTCGAGGATTTTATGCAAATCAGTCACAAAGAACAAGGCAGTTCTTTAAGAGCGATGAGGATTTATTGTTGAAAATGTAATTCTTGAAATACAGAATGCAGTAGCAATATTCTCAGAAGATCTTCACACCTTGAACACAGGACTCAAACACAATTATCAGTGTATAAAATACACGTATGTAAAAGATTATTCACAAGCATAGCCGAGCTAATCGGTAAATACTGTCAAAGCAAGTTTACTAATACTAAGCTGATCAAAACAATACTAACTGATCTCCTTCGAGAAAGATCCGCTTAAGTAATAGATCATGAAATTAGTGTATTTCTCCAGTAATTTCTAGAAGAATCCATAAGGTCCCGAACTCGCCAAAAATGGTCACCAACTTGGTTCTCGGAAATGATGCCAACTTGGCTGTATCACCAAGAATTCGCCAAGTTCTCATTGATTCATCATTGTAACGAAACGGAATGATTGCTTGCAAATATTACAATTTTAACATAAAATAAATATAACATAGACACATCCAAATACAAATTATATACACTATTTTACACAAAATTCGTAACAGTGCTCTTCCTCAAAGAGTGCACGTTCCGGGCAGTACAATCCCTGATTAAGAGGCATCTTCTTACAGACATAAACTAATCTCATAATATTCAAATATAAAATAACAAGTATTCAAAAGCGCATACAAAACAACGAAATTCAAAGTACATGATCAAATGCAAACATAAATTTTAACTCTAAAATAAAACTAAGGAATTAGAAAAGAGAAATAACTTACATTATTTACAAAATAATTAGTTACCATGGTCTGAACTTAAGGATCTTATTTTCCTTGGCCAAGATAAGGGACTAGCCTATTGTAATGTATTACCTCCGGTTTTGTGTGTGGTAATTTCTGTATCCGAACCACAACGTCATTCAATCTTTTTAGGACTGTGTAAGGACCCTTCCCAGTTGGTCAGCAACTTCAGAGAGAGTCCTTTGCAACGTTTCGGATTCCATAATAACACTTTGTCGCCTTCGTGGAAGTCATGTCTGGTTGTTCTTGCATCGTATCGAGTCTTCATCTTCTCTGAAGCCATGCCGATTCTATCCCTAACCAGATGATGCATTTCCTCCATCCGTGCCTGGGGTTTCTCGACATACTTCTCAGGCGCTAAGGGAGCATCTGGTGGCCAGTTTAACAGAAGATCTGCAAGCAGACGAATATCCTGTCCGAAGAGCATCTGGGATGGGGAATAGCCGATGGTCTTGTGAACGGCACTCCTGTAGGCAAGCAGGAAAAAGGAAGTTTCCTTTCTATTTCTTCCTCTACTTTCTTTTCTATTTTCTCTTCAACTTCTGCGATCTTTTCTTCGAATATTAAGGCTATTCTCTTTTTCATACAATCTGTTTTCTTTTCTAGAGTATCTCTCAGCTCTTCTAGGCATTTCTTGGTCTCTTCTTGGTCGATTTTCAAGGCATTTATGCCTTCCAACAGAGCCTTCAATTGCACATCCATCGCTCTTATTACTGGCATAAAATCCCACATTCTGACGCCAAACTGTTACGTTGATCGGGGTTCAAGGATTTTCTGCAAATCAGTCGCGTAGAACAAGACAGTTTTTAAGAGCAATGAGAATTTATTGACGAAAATTCAATCCTTGAAATGCAGGATGCAGTAGCAATATTTAGAGAATAAATCTCAGAAGGTCTTCACACCTTCAATACCACTCAGACACAATTATCAGTGTCTAAAATACATATATGTAAAACATTATTCACAAACAAACCCGAGCTAATCGGTAATCACGGTCAAGGCAAGTTTACTGATCGCTAGTCAAAACAATACTACCTAATCCCTGAAAAAAAACCTATTAACTAATCGCTATTGAAAATAATACTGACTCGTTTCGACGAGCATCTCTCTATTTATAGGCCCGATGGATCCTTCGAGAAAGATCCGCTTGCGTCATAGATCGTGAAATTAGTTGATTTCTCCAGTAAGTTCTAGAAGAATCCATAAGGTCCCGATCTCGTCAACTTGGTCGCCAAAAGTGATACCAACTTGGTTCTACAGCCAAGAATTCGCCAAGTTACCATTGAATCACCATTATAACGAAATGGATGGTATTGCTTGCTAAAATTACAATTTTAACATAAAATAAATATAACATGGAGTAATACAAATGCATTACACATCCAAATACAAATTATTTATACTATTTTAAACAAAATTCGTAACAATATATATAGTATAATAAAATAAAATAAAATAATAAAGGACTAATTTTAATTCCTACATAGTTAAGAATGAAAATGAAAATGGATTTCAAAAACATATAATAACCCTCAAAAATATAAATAGACATTTAAAATGTCAATAGACCAAAATGGGAAACTATTATGCTTTCTAAAGATAGAACTAAAAGATTAAGTAGATACAAAATGTACTTACAGATAGTGTTATAGATATTTGTAAAAATTTCGATAACAATTTTAACATAAAATATATTAAATCTTTAATGTTTGGACTCAGTAAGACAGAATTATGTATTACAGAAAATGTACTAAATTCAGATAAAATGAAAGAATGTTATGCTTTGCGTATTATAAAAGACATTCACAAATTTTTGAAACATAAACATAACATAAAAGTCAATGTTAATAAAGATTATGAAATAGAATATTGTACATTTTTGTATATGAATAAATCGTATGATAATATTAATTTTTCTAGCATTTTTAAAAAACACGTGTCATCTTTTCCATTTCAAAATATTACTATTATGAAAGCTTTTAAACACAATAAAAAATAGGTAGATCAATTTTTAAATGTTATGTACCTATAAAGCAGGAAAACTTAGTATGTAATTGTAATGAATTTAAACACAATTCGTAGATAAACATCACCAGCATGTTATTACTGGTGATCTCAATATTGTAAAAGACAATAATCTCAGAAATATAATGAATAAAGGTACTGGTTTTAGACTAATGATTTCCAATAATAATAAAATTATAAGAAATCAATTATATAATCATATTGAACAATTAATTTACAAAATGGCTATTAAATATATTATGCCTATAGAGGCATTCATAGAATTCAAATGTAATATTACACAACAGCTTAATAAATATAACTTTGATTCAGATAATAATATCTTTTTTAATGGCATTATAAAAATCAAATTTAAAAAATTCCAAATTAAGTTTATTTTAGTGTATGTTGATAAAGTGCCAGGAAATTTTGCCTTCATATGTAAATACTATTATAGTTTAATGATTAGCATATATTTTGATAATAATACAGTTTTATTAAGTCATCAATTTTTGATAGAGAAATAAATAATCGCATTTCGGCTTTACATAAACGAATAAGAATACAAATTAATAATAATTATGTAATAACAATTATTGTTAATTAAAATAATTAACAAAAATTATTAATAATAATTATTGTTAATTGTGACAGATTTGGCTCTCTACTTAAGTTTGTACTTAAACAGAAGCATATATATTATAATGGTAACTATTATCTGCAGATCAAAGGTTTGCCACAAGGTGGCCTACTAGCAACTGTCTTGCCAATTTATATTTACATTATTCTGAAAATAGTTTCATTAATAATCCTGAATATTACATTTTTCGTTATATAGATGACATAACCTTTTTTTGCAAGCAAGACAATTTTAAACCTAACACTAATTTTTATCCACAATATTTTAATTTAATACTGACAAATAGCAACAACAATGAAGCAAATTTTCTTGATATACATATCAAATTAAAAGATAATGTTATAGTTAATAATACTTATGATAAAAGAAAAGAAATTATAAAAGTTCTTCATTGGGAGAGTAATGTACATTTTGTATATTCAGAAATATTGTTATTAATTGTATACAACGCAATCAATTTCTAGTTTCAAAAAAAGTCAGAAAAAATAAATAACTATAAACATTTCACTAAATATTGCTTAATTCAGAAATACCCAATTAAATTTATTAACAGTTATTTGAATAAAGAAATTCTAAATAGTAAAGATTAAAATTCATTAGAATAATAATAACAATTTATTACTATAAATTTATCACATTTTTCCTAGTTATAGTTACCTCCATATTCTAATATTAAATAAAATTACTTATTATTATTTAATTCATATATAACTCTAGTGTCACTAAAGTTATGGTAGCCTGTAAACTTTCTTTTTAATTTTTATTTCTATTATTTTCATACTTTTGTTAAGTGCTACAATTTAGCCATTCCCATTCTTTGAATTTGCATTTTGGTCCAGAATCTGGCAATAACTTATTTATTGCACTTAGATTTAGTACAGGCTCTGCACTTTTGAGTGCAATTTTTAGGTAAGTCAGCTTTATCTTGTAATGGATTTAGACATTCTATGCATTACAGTTGAAACTGTTTTTGTGATATAGATAGTGACCGCATAAAAAAATCGCAGAAAAAATATTCAAAAATTTCATACCTAAAAGGTTTACCTAAGCTTTCATTTCAAATAAAATTTTTACTTTTTCGGCTGATTGAGTATTAAGTTTACAATATATTTGTATGTGTATTTTATTCCCCCAATTTTTGAGTGAAAGCTTTAGTAGATATTGCTTAATTTATAAAAAGAAAAACGTTATTTACACATGAAATTTGTATTAAAGTTGAATTAATATTTTTTTAAATAGAGTAACAGGCTTCAAATCATAGCTCTAATTTACGTTAAAATCGTAAAATTCACAAGCAACACCGTCCCCCTTACGTTATAATGGTGATTCAATGGGAACTTGGCGAAATCTTGGCGATAGAGCCAAGTTGGTATCATTTTTGGCGACTAAATTGGTGACTTGTTGACTTTGGTGACCATTTTTGGCGAGTTCGTAACCCTCTGGATTCTTCTAGAAATTAGGAGAGAAACCCACTAATTTCAAGACCTATGACGCAAGCGGGTCTTTCTCGAATGATCCTCGAGGGACATAAATAGAGGATTCTCGCCAAAAGTGAGTCAGTCTGGTTTTGACTAGCGATCAGTTAGTATTGCACTGATTGTTGAAGCGAATAGTGATTACTTCGGCTGTTGAACGAGTGATTGCTTGTGAATAATCTTTTATATACGTGTATTTTAGACGCCGATATAATTGTGTCTGAGTGCTGTTGGAGGTGTGAAGATCTTCTTTGATTTATTTTGTTAATATTGCTGCTGAATCCTGTATTTAAAGGATTCTATTTTCTACAATAAATTCTCATCGCTCTCAAACAACTGTCTTTTTCTTTGTGACTGATCTGCATAAAATCCTCGAGTCCGGATCAACGTAACAGTATTCCTTTTCCTTCAGTTTTTGAGGGAGAGCCTTGGTGTGTATATTGCTTAATTTATAAATGAGAAACGTTATCAACACATGTAATTTGTATTAAAATTGAATTAGTATTTTTAAATAGAGTAACAGGCTTCATTCGTAGCTCTATATTTAAAGATGGCATAGATTTTGGCAGGTAAATATATATTTATTTTTAAAGAATGTCTTTATTTGGTTACTTATTACAGAAATCCCCCCATAGCATATTTTCACTTTATCTAAACTATTTATATTAATCATGGAAAACTATTTAATTCTAAAAAAAATATTTCAAATTTTGTGATGATAGCAAATTTATTTTAATCCCCGAATCATGAATCTTAAAGTGATTTCCCTTAAACAAAACGTGGACTCTATATATATAAATAAAAGAACAAATAATCTATCATAACTTTCTTTTTTTTTTCAAGCGTAGAAATTACTTTTTTTTAAGTTGGAAGAAAAACAATGAAACTACTTTTAAGATAGATGAAAAAATCCTTGAAGGTTTTTTTTTTTTATCTATCTTAAAAGTAGTTTGTATAATTTAGTGATATAGTATAATGCTAGTTTTCTCCGTCCCTTGAAATCAGTTGATACGAAGCGTATTAAATTATTTGGCGATTTAGTAACAATATATTCAGGGCAGATAATAATTCTCAAAAATCACAATAGACAAATTGTAAATTTATAATTACACTTCTTTCATTTCTTAGAAGAAACTTTTCCTTTTGACTCATGTCTTTGAAAAAAAAATGCTGTTCCTTCTGAGTGGATTTATGTATAATAAATTTCTCAAAAACCCTGGGTGGTACATATTTTTCTTGATTCAAGAGAAGCTAATAAGATCTCTTGTAAATGCTAAACATTATCATTTGTAAAAGAATTTTATTTTTATTTTTAAGTCTTACAACATTTAATTAATACCATACAGTAAAGATTTTTAAGGAAAAGAGAAAAAAAGATTTCATTTTGAAACAATCAAAAAATACATTTTGCAAACTTAATACCTAATTTATATTTATAGTATATTAATAAAGGATATAGGAATATATTTTTGTATAGGAATATATATAATTTTTTTTTCATTTGAGCTTTGTTGAACTATTTATTTCTTACATGCTTTTTACATTAAATGTTGCACGAAAAATTATGATATAATTATTACTTCAGAGAGAACTCAAAATAAGTTTCAGAAAACAGATAGTATGAAAAATTTGCAAGCTTCTTTAATTTACTACATAGTTTATCAAATAAAAACAAATATATATAATGTTATTTTAAAATTTGTTTAAAAACTGTAAATTTAGTGGGATAAATGAGAGTTTTAAGAAAATTAGATAATATAATACAACTGCAGATTTCATGTAATTGTCTTCTTAAGTTTCTTAAATAAATATTTATGTATATGCGCATATAGATTTTTTTTTAATATTGAATGCATCCCCCTCCAAACACTCACACCACAAAATATTATACAGAATACAAACCAAGAAATTTGGAAATAAACTTTAATTTGGTTCTGAAAATTAACAATTCGAAATAAATTTAAATAAAGTTCAGTATAATATTGGTAATTCAGCGTAAAGAATATGATATCTATCTAAATCTATACTCTGTAAGAAATAATATTTAAAAACTTCGTTTTTTTATAATTATACATGTTTATTTGAAAAATGTGTTTCACAAAGAACGCAAATATTTTTAGTGTCAGCTAACATCGCTATCAGAACAATATTTCCCCCATTTTCGTGTACCTGGAATATTTATTGAAGAATATCTTTACAGTCCTTGCAAGAATGCTTTAGAATTAATTGTTGTGTGGGTCACAGTTCAATTTCTCAAAAGCGAGAAATATCCATAAATTTTATTATAAGCATGAAAAGGTAAGACTGCGAAAACTTTAACGGATGGGCGTGTCAAGCATAATAATCAAGGAAGAAGATAAATAACAGTGATAAATATTTTGTTAAAGGAGAGTTTTCGAAAAGACGAAGTTATGTAAAGACTCAATCATTCTGAATAAAATAATTAAGGTTTAAAATATATCCCACGGTGAAAAATTTTAAAATATGTAAAAATATTACTTATTTTTTTTAAAAAAACAAAAGTAAGAACTCGTACATTAAAAAATATAGAAAAAAATGTATGTATGTTTATTAAATCGGGTTTTTTAATGTTAATTTTTGAAAATATGCTTATTTATCAAACAATTACATAGAGCTTTCATTTATTTAAATTTAATTACTTTAAAATTATAGAAAAAATTTTCGTTTTACCAAAAAATAGCACAAAATAATGTATTCATATTATTCACTGTATTTTTATCTTAACTGCATTATTAAAGGTGATATTTTTTACAACTAACATTTTTAGTTTCGCATTTAGTAAAAAAGGCTCAGATTTTGTTGATGAAATTATGAAAGCTTTCTTGCGAATAATTTGTATTTTTAGTCAGCCTGACTGATACATTTACCCAAATTTTCCTTGCGTAAAATATTTGAAGAAAAAAAGCTGGCAATTAAACATAGTTTTGTTAATGATATATTATATGTTCGAATACAATCCTATAAATTTATTTTACGAACACTTCTGCCAACAGTATGATCAACAGTCATGGCACAGCTTCTTAGTGTGCAACGTTAATATAATTCACTCACGCCAAGAGTATGAAGAGTTGCATATATTCGAAAATGTTAGAAACTTAATATTGGTTTACCCAGTATATTTTATAAAATTAATTGCTTATAGTCAGTAAAAACGAAAAATGCAGACACAATACATTATCATTTTATATAAAAAACTTTAATAATTCAATTGATTAGATGTTAAGAGATTTGATATCTAACAGAGACTATATACTATAGCTAAGAGTTTAAGGAACTATGTTTCTTTGATGTATAATTAAATATTCATTTCAACATCAAAAAACTTCATTAATGCATTTTCACGTAAATATAAAGATACGACAAAAAAAAATGCCACTTTTTCCTTCAGAAATAATGGAACCTTTCAACATATTATCCAAAGGATCAGAACTAAAGTCTGAATGAACTAACAAATACAGAATTGCTTTTAAAAGAGCCTCATAAATAAACCATTTTCTCCAGTTCTCAGACATCAGTTACTCAAGCATAAGATAGCAGTATGCTAAAATTAACATTTTGCATCCAATTCTTTTGAAGCAAAATCGTATGCATTGATTCAGTCCTTTCAAAGATTCTTCTCGCAAATACATTTCTGTTCATTTTGATTCTCCGTCAGTAATATTTTCCGATACAATTAACACTTAGGGATAAATCCTGCTTAAAATTCTACCCCATAAAAGTCGAGTCAGACACGAAACCTCTTGAATCTAATGTTTGTGGACCGAAGGATCAACAGAATCTGTTCCACCTGCTTCCTGAGTTTGCTGTTTAATTCTCGTCTTGATATTCCAATGAGGAGCTGTCTGGTAAACATCTTGTGGTCATTCCTATGCAACTTGCGCAGTTTCTTTATAAGGATCAATGGAATAA
>BMAV01013132.1:357776-374673 GCA_019973955.1 Trichonephila inaurata madagascariensis
CCAATTAACCTTATCTTGTTTATTATATTAACCTTATCTTGCCAATTTTCAACAAAGTGGGCAAAAAGTATCGAGTATATATACATATATTCTTATTTAAAACTTAACAAAGTAATCCATTAAGTAGGAAGAACTAATAGTAGAATAATTTTTGTAGAAATTTTTATTAAAATATTAGAAATGAATAATTTCTAGAAATGCACAAATGGGGCAAAAAAAATACTTAAAACAAATAAATTCCCGCAGGGAAAGTAATATATTTTATGTAATTTTATAAAATTTGTGTGCAATGTGTGAGTGTTAAATTTCTAGCTTACAAAACTGACTTCAGTACATTCCACGTTCTCTAGCAGTTTAACATACATGTATTTTAAACATTTATTCTTCAAACTAAAGGAGATTTACGTTTGCAGTATGTAAACTTAAAAAAAAATCGCAGATATACATAAGAACATGCATGCATATAGCAAAATAGCATGACAATATAACGATACAAGACGCGAGAAAATCATCTGTTACTAAACTATAAAGTTCTAACTTGGTTTTATCACAAAAATTCTACATGCAGTTTCTCTCAAAAGCACATTCTTCTGTACGTAAGTTCTATTCTTTTCTGGCAAATTTATGTCATTATGTTTACTTCTACATAAAACTAAACACGGAAGTTTAAATATGATAAATGAGAGATCTAAACAACAAAGTTTTTGGAAAGTGAGATGGAAGATACATTTGTGTAATGTATTACTCAAAGTTATACCTAGCATTAAAGTCATCCATCACTTTTGGCCATTTTTTACTATAAAATGATAGACGAGATGTGTTTTTATAGATTATAATGTATGTATTACACAAAAAACCTTTGATTCTGTACATTATAAACATGAAACCAGATAAAACGTTGAATTTTGAATTACGAATTTCTTTTGAATTCCAACCTTTTTTAAAACAAAATATTAGGAAAGTTTCTCGTGATTTTTCATCTCATGGACTGAAAATAAAATAATTAATTTTTCAAATAATAAAACCCTTAGTTTTTTAAATGGTGTAGTGTCAAACATCATCCACTATCGACCTATTTTTTAAATTTTATGTTATTTTAAATGACTGGTAATTGGTTGGTCTATAGAAAAACTTTAAGTGAAAAGAACAATTTTTAAATTGTCAATGCTAACTTGGGGCTCTTAAATTTTAAAATTAAACATTCAAATGGTCATCACTGAAAGAATATTAAAAAATTTTACATTTTTAAGAAAAAAATAATAATAATTAATTTTAATGCATAAGGAATTCCGAATTCCTGTTTTATATTATCAGAGCAACTATATTCTGAATTTAAACACCTTAATTAAATTAAATAAAAAACTTTCCTACTTATTTGCCTAAAATCAATGTACAGCTACAATTATTTATCAGCAACAAGCCACAAAGTTTTGTGATACCGTCAGATGACGAGGATAACGTCTGAAGAGGTTCCTGTTGTAGCAAAAATTTCCCTCAAAAAGCGCCTGCGCCCTCCAACCTACAGAGGAATTTTTTTCCCCTTAAAATGTTTCAACTAATTTGAATCTTTATTTACGAAATTTGGACTTATAAATGGAAAGATATTATTTTTCGTTTTGCACCGGTAACAAGTCATTCGGAAAATATAGAAATAAAAAGAAAATTCCGATTTATGTATTATTTTATAGTCAAGATATCCTAAAAGGTTCGCTTCATTGGTAAGAAGACTGCTAAAAATATAACTTTATTTTTCTTTCATATAAAACTATAGAAGATTAAAAAAAAGTGAAAGAATTTTAAACTGCTGTTATATATATATTTCAAACAGGGCTGCATTTTGGCACACAAGCCTTCACAGACACGGCAAGTTCCCCTAGAGGGAGAGCCATTTTGGTGGTGGCACCATCTAGTGGCGGCTCTAGTTACCAAATTTTGACGAGTGAATTAATTTTAAAACTCTCGTAGACCAGATTTAATTTTTCCGAGAGTTTAAGAGCAAAATTAATACTCAAGGGATCTTTTGCATACAACTTAATCATATGACATGCGTGCCTCCGAATTTTGCATCCAAAAAGTCTATTGACTCCAATTAGGATCCAACCTACAACCTTGGGCTTACGAGGCGATCAGGCTACCTTTAAGTCACTATTCGGACTAAGATCTGTTGCATAAATAATGAAAAAATAGCATTGGGTATGCTACATAGGAATATCATGTTAATATCGAAGTACTACAAGAACATTTAAATAATTTGAACATTAAAGTTGATACTTTAAAAGAAACTAAGATTTCCATGTGATGTTTTCTGAAACTTGCAGAATATAAAAGGGAGCATTTACTAAATAGGACTGCATAACAAAATCGATAGAGCTGCATTTTGTGGGTAAAGAAAAATAAAAGTTCAATAAATACTTGTTTGAATAATAATTCACAACTGAGTTCTAAGTCTATCCTTGAAAATAAACTTCTAAAATTCCTTATATTTTCCTCAAAAAATAAGCTTTCCTGTGAACAAAATACTCAGAAAGTTTTATGACGATGTTACTCAATTTACCCTGCTGGCCACACAAAATGCAACACTACGAAGGACCAGAGATGTAACAGCGAAATTTAATTGGCAGGTAACATGTTGTGCAAAGATCAAACGATTAAGATTACAGCCTCTTGTGACTTTTAGATGATGACAAAATCAGGAATTAGTGTAGCCGCATTGTTGGCTATAACCGCTGTCACACGCTCCAGCATAGACTCAAAAAGGCTTTAGATGCATTCTTGAGGTGCAGCAGTCCATGTGGCTTTCACATATTGCCAAAATTGATCTGGTGTATCAAGGACCAGTCGTTGCGCAAGCATGAACCACACGTTTTCGATTAGTGATAAATCGGGAGAACAAGCAAGCCAAGGAAGCAATTCAACCTGATGGGTAAAGAAGAACTCTTGAACATTGCGAGCCATGCATTTTCCTGTTGGAATATGGCTGATGGCAAGCACTGAATGCATGGAAGGACTACGGACTCCAACACCTCAGAGATGTAGCGCTGGCTATTCAGTGTAATGGCAATGCGTTATAAAGGGGTGCGGCAGTAAAATCCAATACCACCTCAAACCATGATACCGTATGCAGGACCAGTGTGGCGATGCATAACGCAACAGTTCAGTAGCCTCTCACCGTGGTGTTTCCAAATTCGAATCCGAACATCGTAATGTTGCAGGCAGAAGTGGGATTCGTCAGTAAACACAATGTTGTTCCGTTCAATGTTCCATGTCCACCATTCATTGCACCATTGGAAGCCAAAACGCCTGTAATTTTCAGTCAAGGGTAAATGAAGCATTAGACGCCTTGCGGACATTCCACTCTGCTGCAAACGTCATCGAATGGTACGAGCGGACACTAAATGATGCGTAACAGACTGAATCTGATGTGCTATGATTCGTGATGCGGCTGCGCGATCCACCTCTGCCATGTGCCCAATCCGCCTGGCATCATGGCCAGTGGTGCAACAAGGTGGGGGCGATCGGTCCGTCGTTTTCTCCTGCATCCAGCGATGACAGATCCGCCTCACAGCTGTTTGGTTTCGTCCAACATGTTGACCGATTTCTCTGATGAATAATATGCAATCCCTATAGACTACTATTCTTCCTCGGTCAAATTCACAAATTTGGTCAAAAGACACTCCATTGTCTTCCACTAAGCGTACGCAAAAAAACCACACGAAAAAACAATTGTCGTACTTCAAATCGCAAATCTGTTCTCCCCTTATATAGCATTTGCGGGTGGCACTACGGTCGCTCATGATGTGAGTCTACGCTATAATGCTAATGATTTGTATATTTCACGGCCGCCAACGCATGATGTAAATTTCACAGGATTTGCATGCTTCCTTCAGGGTGTTGCATTTTGTGAGGCCAGCTGTGTAAATTACGTTTTTGAATACATTCAAAATATCTATTCTTGACAACAAATCACTTCCAAATACATAAGTATTTTATTACTTAAGATAATGTTTTCTGGTACAGCTCACTCATGTGAATAAAACTAAGTTTACTGCTCAAGTGACATTTAGGAATTAAAGAAAATGCACGATAATATTTTTTTAAAAAAATTTAGAAATTCGTGTTAGGTTTAGAACCTAAAAACTACAGTTTCATGCTTATACCCGTGTGATTTTAAACTTTTTACCCAATGAGGTACATTAGAATATAGTTAAAAACATTTATGTCATTTACATCAAATTTCTGTCTATAAAATCTATCGAAATTTCTGCAATTGAAGATTGATTAATTGTTTATTAACTTCACACTCTGAAGCAGCATGACGGTTATTGACGACGGACCTTGTAATATCCAATAAGAAACGCAAAGTAAAACCAAAGTATTTTCTTAAACCGAAAACATTCAAAAAATAAAAGTAGAATTAATAAACCTCCGAAAGCGGAGATATCTACAGCTCAGAAATTTATTGCTGCAACTGAGTCAGCAAACTGCTTGGTTGATAAAAAGATAACAAGTAGATCCTAATAAACAAATTTTTTAATGTACAGTAAAACCTGTTTCTCTGCGGTAGATAGGGACCGTATAAAAGAAATAGCACAAAAAATATTAGAACATTACTTACATATCACAAGCAATTTTACCGACATACTACAAAAAAACTTTTTTTATGCGGTGGAGAGGGACCGCATAAAAAAATCGCACTTAAAAAATATATCAATTATTTACAAAAATTTTGAGAAAGTACTACCAAGTAAAATAAATAATTAAACTCCACATGGAAACATTTTAAAAACATTTATTTTTTCATTGTATACACGGAGAAATTTTCAAAATGTGCATACATAATTCACTGCTACTCATCGTAATTCAAAGCCCGCATCTTCCTGGGATGAATTAGTTCAAAATCGCTTTCGTCACTTGAAGATACAATTTCAATTGATTTACTTTTTGGCACCATACAGTAAGTGATAAGTTTTTGTGACAACAGTCAGTTGCTTGTGAACATTACGATAACCAGATAGGCATGATCGAAGCTCTTTTTGGAATATCAAACTCCTTTCGGAATAGTATGTATTTTAAGAAAATGCTTTTCCGATTTGTTGGAAAGCTGGATCCCAGCGAATATTGTATCCGCTGTCAAAGAATCCAGTTCTTCATATCCATTTTCATAATCTATCAAATTATTGATACTGTCATTGAAAGTTTCGTCTTCAATCAAGTGCGTGCTGCCGGTGCATTGAGAGAAAGCAATGGAACGTGCATTGTCAAGATAATATAACCAATAACCATATAACCACCAATAATAATATAACCAAGTGTATATAACCAATGTGAAAGAGAGCGTCTTGAAGTGTATGTATGTACATTGATAGAAAACATTGCAGGGGTGCCAAAACCATTGAAATTCATATACTGCATGAAAAAAAATCGCACAAAAAAATTGTACAAAAATAAAATCGCATAAAAAAAGACCACCCAAAACCAGGTTCTACTGCAACATGTTTTTATACCGGACTAAAAAGTATATTTTATTTTCCACATTTTCATGCATTGTCTTTCTCATCTGAGCTATGGTCCAAATTTCAAGTCTCTAGCTCATAGGAAAGTTAGTTTAAAAACAATTACTAAATTCCACCCGGACAGACATACAAGAAAGCGAGTTAATAAAAACAAGGCAAAAAATAGCTCTCAAGAAAGCTCTTAGCTTAGTGTTAAAAAAAAAAAGATAGATGCTTTATGAAAGCACGGAAGATATTTCTTATGCCTTGGTCTTGAGCACTAAATTTATGTTCCAAATCAAAAACAATTTGGGGATAAACACTGTGCAGGAAAACATAGCCAAGTGATTTGCTACAAGTTTAATTCTATCAAAAAAGATAAAAATACCTGAACAAAAATAGATGAAAAGGAAACTATAATAATAAATTTTTTTTAGTCATTTCTCATACAGGGAGAGATAAATTTCTTTTAAACTTTTTTGTAAGCGTTAAAAACCAAACAAAAGAAATATTTCGAGAATTTTATTGGATTGTGATTTGTGATGAGGTTTTTATTTTCTCTCAAGAAACTGCGGATAAATTGAAACTCAGTGTAATACGAAAAGAAAAAAAATGTCAATATTTAGTTTCGGAAAAAAGTTCCACAGTAAGACTTATAATGTAGTTAAAGTGACGCATGAAATTATAAATTTTTGTGACTCTAAATTTGAAATAAAGGCTTTTGAAAAGAAAAAAAAACAGTTAAAAAACTTGACCCTTGTTGCCACGACTGAATGCCAAGAACTACTCACCATATTCAGGGGGGGAGGGCAGATTACTATAACTGTACATTCTATTTTATAGAATTTTTGAAACGCATAACTTGGAAGTCGGTTTATCCATGTTTTACGAAAACAGAAGAGAGAAATTTTTAGAAAATACGCCGATAATTATTTCAAATGGTTGTAACTCTGAAAATAATTTGAATTTTCCAAAAATCATAGTTGAGCCTCTGTACAGAGGTCTGAGCTATATACAGGCAAAATATTAATACAATAGAAGCATTTTTTACAAAAGCAGAACATTTGGAAAAAAAGTTATTCCAAGTTAATTTTTTACCAAAATATTGTATTTAAATAATTTTTTTTGTCATAATGTCCTTAAAACAATTTTATACATGCATTCTAATCTAAGTGACAATAAATATCATGAAAATTATACATTTATGTGCTTTTTTAAAATCATGGTTCGTGCGAATGTAGTCGTATACCTTAAAGATCACAACTTTCTTTCTTCTGTTATTTTTAATCATTTGAAAAGGATCAATCAATTCTTATTAATATTTTTATTTATCCCATATATTATTTATGACTAACTCATCTACAACCACACTGAATTTCGACACCACCCATGTCAGCAGTTTTTGACATAATTGGAGTTCATATACATCTACCTTAAAGTCAGTGCTTCTCAAATTTCAATATTTGTGACCCAGTTTTTAATAAAAATTTTCATCAAGCCCCCCCCCCGCCCTCATACAATAACAATGTATTGAATGCAATAATAATGTACTTTGACGCTAAAACTATATAACACACACGACTTAATTATAAAACCTACAAATTATCAAAAGAAGAATTAAATTTTGTATGTGTTACTTTTAAGTAACAGATATTTTAAATAAATTAATTTTTTTAAGTAATAGGGTAAGTGTTATGTTACTTTTCTTTTCTACATTTAGAAGTAGGTTATACCAGTGTACATTTTATTTCATTTTTTATTATATCAGAATCTATATATGTTTAAGTCTTTGCTTCCTTTCAGCAAATTAATAATTTTTTTAAAAATAATCTTTTATTTTCGATTTTTTCATATGTTTGAGCCCCCCTCCCCTTCACTTAGCAGTTTGAGAAGCCCTGCTTTTTGCCATAGGTTTTTATTCAAACAGGGCTCTTTATTCATTATAATGTTTTCAGAATCTTTCAGATTTTCTAAAGATCGATTCTAAAAAAATATTTTGATAGTTATTCATGTCTGATAAGCTGCCTAAGACTTTTTTTTATAATACTGAATTATAAAAGAATTTAAAAAAATGCCTTTTTTTACTTAAATGTAAATACTAGTATTTTTAAGCATAAACGTGTTCGAAAGTTTGCCTCTCTTTCTAATAATATTTGGACAGTTTCCATCTTTTCTAAAAAAATCTCTAAACTTAATATTCAGTGCAAAATATTTAACCTTCTATTTTGAATGTATATTTGTTATACATATTAAATTTTGTTTGCCTAGTATATAGCAATGTAAAAAAAAAAAAAACTTTATGAAAGTGAATTGAACGAAACATAATATATTTCAATTTTATTCAATCGCATTTTATAGGAACTATTTTCTATTGTGTACGAATTGTTTCACTACTAACGCTGTTTTGAAAATCAGTTTACCAGAATACCAGTAATTTTTTTCTTCATTTTTGAATCTAAGCTTTTATGTGATGAATGAAGAATACGCGAGATCATTAATAATTCCTGTCGTTATACCGGCATACTTGCCGTACTTTTGGTAATGAGATTTTTAAAATTTATTTTTTAATAGCTAGAAATGGAAACTAGAGTCAATATGTCTAAGAATTTTCAAAGCCCTTTTATATCCATCAACATACTCTATTTTTTGAACATAGTTTATTCCATTACTCAATTTAATGAGTAAACATTAACTTTAAAATAAATTGATGATCCTAAAAACCTACAAAAAGGCATATTATCTATTTATTTTTCAAAAAGAATTGTTAATACATTCCTAAAATTCCGCGATTCTTTTCAGTGCGTAGTGAATCTAAATAATAAGGCTTCCACAAGCATTTTATAATAAATGCGCAAAACTCTTTTAAGAGTTAAAATTTCTAGGCAAAAAAGGCAGTACATTTTTGTGTATTTGAGAAGCAGTACATTTTTCTTACAATGAATTGCTCTTATATTAAGACCTTAAATTTTTCTCATCACGTTCAGAACTCATTACCCATACTGTTCCAAAAATGATGATGAGTGTCTTAAGCTCATCCACTTTTTAGAAAGCTTATGTTTAATTCATCCCTATTTAAAACCTTTAGAATTTTGTAAACATTTTACGAAAAATATTTTAACAACAAACATAGTTAACGGTTTGGAAATGGGGTTTTTGTGAAAAAGCCTCATGTAAGTATAGGTTAAAAGTAAATAATTTCCAGTTAAAATTGCCTTTCCTATTATTTTACAGAATTTTTTTTTCTCCTTTTCTTTCACAAAATGCTTAACGTGCAAGAATAAATATTCCGCATTTTTGCTTTATATAATAGATAATATAACAGTAAAAACTATCATTTTGGTATTAAAGTGGATTTCTGTTATTGTTTAAATTTGAAAAGGCTTAATCGTATACTTTTACTTTATCACTTAAATGCAAGAAATTTACAATAATTCCTCCGTTTCCGCTCAGTAATATATTCCCCAAAGATTTTCTACTTTCCCTTTATAATTAATACATTTATCACCTTTTTTATTAAAGTATAAAAAAATAAGCTTTAAATGTTTCAAAAATAATGTTCTTTGTCATTCTCCTGAAGAAATCAGTCTGGATTCAAAAAAACATTAGGACGTTATGATGAATACAGATGTCTTTTTATATCTGTTACCAGTAATAGAGTAAGAATTTTCTAATCCTTAACTTACTGTTCATCTGACAAGAGTTGCTTAAACCTCAGGTAAGCGTTTAGTATACTGACATGATTTTTAAGTACTCTGACCTTTGAAAAATAAAGTGCCTTTTTGTACCTAATTTGGAATCAGACACACATAAAAACATGAAATTCGTAAGAGAATCGTGTTTTAAACAATTATTTATTGAACTTCATAAATTTTCATTTCAAATACGATTTAGGAATAAAAAGAGTTACTTTTCTTGATAAAGTCCACTGTTATTTTTTAAATAGATCTCACAAATTTATGTAGAAATAACTAAATAAATGGATATTAATAAGTAATGAATCTATTACTGGACACAAGGCATTGGTGACATCGACATTCTAAGAAATAATTTAACTTATGGAACACTATATTCGACGTCCACACATCGATTAAAGTTGGTTCTATTTCATTTAACGTCCTAAAATATGAGCCACTTCTCTATCTAGGTTGTCCCAAAGATGCTTGACAAGATTAAGGATCGGGAAATGAGCTGCCCATTCCATTCACTCCAAACCATAATCCTCAAGATACAAATAAAAAGCCTAGCACGATGAAAAAGAGTATTTTCATTTATCCGAATAAACTCACCACCAATAATTCCAGTATATAGTATGTTATATGAACCAAGGATATCTCTCTCTCATCTCTATATTTTATAGCAGTAGGAATTCCTCCTTTTCTTGTCAATACTACCATCCTCTATGCAAGCCAATACGACCATCTTGAGAGATTCTGGTCAAAACCATAACTTCGCCTCTGTAAATGTGTTATTCAGCAACATTAGATTCGTAAGGTACAATAAGTTGCTCTGTCTAAATCAGTACATGATCTGTACACATACCAATGTAAACTAGTATTCATTTGTAAAGACTTCAGAAGACTGCTTCTGTCTGTTTCAGCTAACGTCTCTCTTGTCCAACATAAAAGAGGATTTTCTGTACCATCTGTTAAGAGGGATATATGGAAGGGGTTGATACTTTGAAGTACTTGTTAGTGTAAACGTCTGTGCACCATAGTTGCACACATTGTCTGTTTCGACACAGTGAACTGAAATAAGGTAGTGTTCCTCCTCCTTCAAGTTGAAAGAACAAGAAAGCGATGTTGTGCAGTTTGTAACAAATTGCCCGGTTTTTTATTGAAGTTACTTAAATCGTATGTTCTGCCTTTATTTTTTATTCTTTTAATGGTGAACATCAACATAATGAGTGCTCCTTAATTTACTGAAGTCAGTGTATAACCATGTGAGAGAGTGTGTTTGATTGCACTTAAATGCTGTGTTATCAACAAGCCAGTTTTTAAAACAAATACTAAATCTGCTCTATTTTTTAATATTTTATTCAGGTTTATGTGAGACGGTTAATTTGTGTAGAATGAATAAAGCTGAAGGAAAATAACCCATATGATTTGAAACAATATGCATCAATAGAGATATATGAGATTTTAAAAAAGAAATAAATTCTAAGCGATGATTAAAACTTGTTGAATTATTTCTAATATGATAAGACAGTCTTAAGAATATAATTTTTTTGAAAGCGCCTTAATTAACTTAAGATATGTCCATTATCATTCTAAGATAACCGAGTTGTCATAAACTCTGGGCCAGAATTAGTGATAAGAAGCCGTCGGTTCAAGTACTAATGACACAAAAAACCAGGTGAAAAGCGGGGATAATAACAGGTACATTTGTCGAGATTCTAAGTCTTTATGTTAGAGAAAGAAGATGATGTAGTGCAATGCCAGCTCAGATGTTGCCTTTGTAACTAGAACATAACTCAAAAACACAAGATTCGTTACCAATAGCCCTAGTGAAAATTCAAAGTACAACTTTTATCTATCAATCAATCAATCTACTCATCATAAAAGTTAATATTACGCTCAGAAACTCAATTCACACATTTTAAAAGCTTCGAATGTACATAAATTGTTTAACGCGCATTGAATCAGTGCAATGATAGGACAACACTTAAAATAAATTCTTATGAATATAAAACAAACATAAAACATATCGTTACCAAATAAAAGACTAGCATTTTCCATTGCGTATTTCTTTTTCTTTTTACAGAAATTCAATAAGATCGATTCATGGAGAAAATTTCTCAATATTTACAAACTTATGCCGTCTCGCAAAAAAGTAATGTCTCAACGTTGATGAAATAGAAACGCATCAGAAAATTCAAAGTTCGAATGCACTCATTTCTCATTTTTAAACGCAGAAATATAAAGTGGCGCTTTTTCTTTTGAAGCAAGGCACTTTGCTGAAAATTCCACTAGAAATGCCTCTCTCTAAAGAGCAATTCTTCCGACTGCGTTTCTCATCGGAATTGGTATCTTTTCGAGAGATCACCAGACTGAGCTTTTCGCTCTATGTAAATAGTGGAGGATCTTCTTTATAGCTCTAGGATCAAGCTTTAGTGACGTTATCACCATTCTTCACAGAGTTGAGAATCCTCTTCTCTGTAGAGGGAATCCAGACATACTACTTTTAAAACATGAATTTCTAATTTTCTATAATAATTAAATCTTAAGGAACAACTTATAATGATTTTTATTCAAATATTTTCAGTTTGTATGAATGTATATTTATACGAATGTTTCAATGAATGTGAATAAGCTGGTATAAATTACGAGTTTATGTAATGTAGTATATTTTTTTAATTCAACATTAAAGCCTTCCCTTATATTTTTGAAAAGCATTATGCTAAAAAAAAATACACCAAAGTTATTTCATTCTCTGCCAGCATATCACCACTTTTTCCTTTTCAATTTTAGATACCTTACGCTTGTGATTGTTTAACCAGATAAAAAATACGATTTTTAAATCACCTTAGTTTTCTTATTCTTTAAATGAAATCAGATAAGAAAGAAGTGACTACATTTTTCGTTGTCTAAATCCAAAAAAAAGAAAATTCAAATACTATTAATAAGTTATATTTAAATTTTCAAACATGTAATGAAAGACTAAAAATTTAGTTTTACCGATGGATATTATATTTACACGTAAAAAGTCTTCATAGGATTTCAAAGATAAAAAAAATAATTTATAGATGAGAGTCAGGTAATATGGAATACAGATGGGAAATATATGGAATAATGAGGTTTTGGCTCTGCTTGTAGCTGCTAATACAAGGAAAAACCTTGAACTGCAGAAGAAAGACTCACTTGATATATTGAAGTGAAATTTGACTGTTTGTAGTTGCCGTACGACTTGCTATAGAACAAAGTGTGTTTTGCGATTTTCAAAAGTTTTTACAGGCAAGTTTTTGCACATTTTTACTTACTAGTATACGTGTGACTTGAACATCGAAGCTAAACATAATGTACACTTAAAGAATTGTAATTTATAATATTCTAGTCGTTTTTTAGTTGACTATGTTTTGTCCTTTAGTTTAAAGGTTCAGTTTAAAGATGGCATGTCGGATATTATAGAATACCTATTATTTCACAATACCCTGCGCAAAAGTATAGTTTTCCATATGGCTCGTCAAAATATACTAAACAACAAGTAATATAAAAAAGATTAAGTCAATTCCTACTTAGATCAACAAGGAAAAATTTTATTTTAGCTACTTTTTATTAAATAGTTGCAATTAATATAAATATGTATACACATAGGACAGAATCACAACATTAAGTGGTAATTAATTTTTATTCATTATCATTAAAGTATCGTATTGTCATCCAAAACAATCGTGTACATAAATTTCAGGCCAACTGAATACTTTAACACGTGAGAAAAAAACCTTTTCAAGTTTTGACACAAGTCGCCAGAAATGATGCCAACGTGGTTGTATTTGTAATTCCTTAAATAATTAGTTTTAATCAATTAATTTTTATTAATTATTATTTTATTATTGTATTGTCATCCAAAATAATCCTGTATATAAAATTTCAGCTCAATTGAGCGCTTTAAAATGTATTTTATTAACGATTGAAAATTCCACCAAGATAAATAAATAAATATTTAAATAAATATATAGAGACTGTGAGCTAATAGTAGGAATTGAAAAATAAAGTTCAAAAATGAGTTTGGGGTATCATATTGATAGCTAAACAATGGATATTAATTTTAAAAATGACAATAAAGCGTCGTTTAAAACTAAAGTTCACTTTTTTAAAAGTTGAATCCTTTGTGTGTGTGTGTGTGTGTGTGGAACTGAAACAAAACATAAACAACAGGCAGGAAAGCTGGATCTTTTCAATAATAACGTACTCCCCATATAAAAAAGTGTTAGAGGATAAACTAAAGACAAGGACAAATCGAAAGAACCAGGGGCTTCATAACAGAAGAATATTCAAAGACGCTTTGTTAAGAAATCAGGCCAAACTTCTAGACTTAGAGATGACTTCAGCATTAGCAGCAATGAATCATTCCATTCTGATGGATAATCTGTTATGTACTTCATGCCATTAATTAAAGAACCGGGAAACAAAGACACTGAATGTATCTTTGTAAAGGAAAATTCTCCGAAGATCAACGAAGGCTCACCTTCAATGTACTGAAGCAGAGAAAGAATATTATGTTTGTGATATTTGTAAATAAACTCAAAACAGAAATGACTTTCACATATTCTTAAAAATATGGCTTTTACAGTAAAAAATAATTACGTTTTATGAAATCTTAGTTTTCCAATGGTTTAAACCACCTATTCCATATTACCCAACTATTCCATATTTCTCTCCATTTATCATTTTTTAAATAAGTTTTTAATAACAACAAAAAATAAATATTCTTATTTTTGACAAGTGATAATTTCTTACAATCGTTTATGGTATATATCCAGGATGATTTTGGAGATTTTTATCAAAAACCAGTAAAGTTGTTTTTAGAAATGTATATATATATATATATATAAAGGATATTCCATAATACCCGACTCTCATATACGTAAATTTTATACTGATAAATTAAAAATTATCTATACTGTAAAAGTAATTGAGCTGTACTTGAATAAAGTTACAGCAGAACGTCGTTTATCCGAACGTTTATTATCCGGAACGTCAAATATCCGACCTTGCAGCGAAAAAATGAAGGTGTACAGTGGTACAGCGAAAAATAAGTGATTATATTTTCCACAATAAAGGTAAAATTGCAACGTTTTGCACCTATTTTGCTCTTTTTTCAAGCACGTTTCCCGCATGTGACGATTTTCAATATTCGTATAGTGCCCGTTTTCATATACTGCATGGATAGCATTCGGTTTTCGGTTATCAGAACAATCGCGTATCTGAACGGTGTCCGGTCCCAGTTGATACGGATGAACGACGTTCTACTGTATAATAATTTTTCATGATCTTTATAGGTATATAATAAACAGTTAGAAAATATATAACTGTAAATACATACAATTCGAAAATGTAATAAAGACTGACAAAAGATGAGATTTTACTTTTTATACATTAAAAAAAGAATGTTTCGCTCTTAAATATCAATTGCGGAATGCTTCAGAAAAGCAAAACTTGATTCTTAATTAATGTTTCGAACGCGTATATTATACAATTTACGCTTTAAAAAAAATTTGGTTTATAAAAAAAGTTTACGAAAATGTTTTCCATCACTTATTCCTATGCGAATGTGTTTATATTCGGATAAATTTCTTAATGAGTATTTTGATGATGATATATGGTATGAATAATTTAACTTTAAAAACAAATAAATGAATGCGTCAATCCTGCCTTTGCTTTGCACTGACACACCGCTCCCACAGCTGGTGTGATGGCATGGGGTGCATTGCCTACAATACACGGTCACCCCTAGTAATGATCCGTGGCACCATAACAGCCCAGTGGTATATTCATGACATTGTGCAGCCACATGTATTGCCACTCATGCAACGGCTCCCAGGAGCCATTTTTCAACAACATGATGCTCGGCCTCACACGGCAAGGGTGTCACAAGACTATCTCCGCACTGTTACTACCCTTCCTTGGCCTGCCCGATCCCCAGATTTGTCTCCAATCGAGCATATCTGGGATTCCTTGGGACTGCGAGTTGGGCCTCCCACGAGTTTGAACGAACTAGAGGCAAGGTTACAGCAAATATGGAACAAAATGTCTCACCATACAGAACATGTATGCCTCAATGCCAAGTGCATATATCGCAACGTGCATTCGCGCTATAGAGGGGGTTCAACAGGGTATTAAATCTTCCGTTCTTTTGCCTTTTTCTCTGAAATAAATGATCTTTTGGCGACTCCTTGGTCCGCTAATTTTTTTGTCCATGAGTGTATATATATTCTAGCCATTACCAACTTCGCTATTTCATGATGTATGAGTATATATATATATATATATATATTATATCTATAGGTCCTAACATTAACCATCCAATTCAACAATTGTATTCCTATAAGTCTCTCATCTTGAATGAAAAAGGTCAGGACTTCAAAATGATAATTTCTAAAAATGAAATAAAATTATCATCTACGCTCTCGTAGACGTCTCCCCCAAAGTGGATTTATGGATGACACATTTTTTGTGGATCTTTACTCTATAAAATAAAATGACTTACTGGCTTTGAAGTATGGAGTTGTTTTTTTTTATAAATAAGCCCCAGATTTCCATTTGAGAGTTGATTTCTGTACAACCCAATCTTAGCGGATTTCAATTTAACAAAAAGACATGCACACCAAATTTTATTACTGTAGGTCTAACAGTTCAAAAGCAGGTATTTTATCTCCCCTTGACAAGAACCCCCCCTTGAGGGTCGATTTTCGCAAATCATCATTAGTAGTGGATCTCTTCTTCATGAAAAGAACATGCCTGCCAAATTTCAAGTCTGTAGGTCTAATAGTTCACAAACGGGTATTTTATCTGTAACGTCTCTTTTGCACTCCCAACGCCCCTTGAAGATCGATTTTTGTAAAATCCGTTCTTAGCTGATATCTACTCCATAAAAGAAACATGACTACCAAATTTCAAGTCTAAAAGGTCTAATAGTTCCACCCATCAGCCCAAGAAACTTAAATTCAGAGATTACAAGACGGAGTAAAAATCGGTTGACGAAGAATATGAACCTTCTCTTTACATTTACATAGCTACTCAAACGCGAATTCATGTTGTAATTACGATAATTGACAGTTAACCTTGAACAGCTCACACACATATCCCACTATTTCAATAACGCTACTTTCATATCATGGATGGTGTAGTGGGTTCTATTCTTCTATGGAAAATACTCTATTTAACTGTGATTTTAGTTGAAAACCACTTTCCGGACTAGATATTATGTAAATGCAAACTTCTATTTAAGTGCTAGTCAGGGGGAAGGCGGGATGAAGGTTAAAAATTGATTCTAAGCATAGTGTGGGCAACCGGTGATTGTATATATACTTCATATTATTAATTCCAGAAGGAAGGATTAAGAGAAAGTTAATCCGTCCACCTTACTGCTCACGATAAATTAAGTTGGCAGCTAGCGTTCAAGGGATTGATAAGATAAGTGATTATATTTATATAATAAAACTAATGAGTTTGATTGCCACTCGAGCTTAATCATAATGTATTCTCAGTAATATTCATAAAGTCTCATAAATATTAAAGTCTAAATAAAAGTGGTTAACTTTAAATAATGTCTGTTTCTTAATCGAACCCTCTCACACCCGCGGTCAAAGGATCTCGACAATGGTTACGGCAGGAGTAAAGCGAGTTAAATTTTCCCTCCAAATGTCCTCCCAAATACGCTATATATATTTAGGGCTGAAGATCTGG
>BMAV01013132.1:377412-390070 GCA_019973955.1 Trichonephila inaurata madagascariensis
CCCAAATGAATTTCCTTAGTCGTGCCCTCCTTGTAAGATAAAAATATATTTGCTTAATTGTGACTGCTCCTCATTTTAAATTACTTTCACCTTAGAGTTACGTGAGTTAGTGCCGAACTACGCTGCTTAGAGTCTTTGTCAGATCACATGGATCTCACCTGAGACTTGAAGATGACCTGAGAAAGTTGTCATCTTTACGAATCTTAACTCTATGACACATAATGACTTTGATACTATTTAATAAAAGTTGTAGCAGTCACCTAGCTCCCGCAACTTTCGTCACAATGTTGTTTTGCCCAAATGTACCCTATGATATAATTGCACAGCACTGGCCACAAAGCTTGTGACCTTAACCATGGGCTTACTGCTGTTAGATAATAGTTATTACAAATCAACAAATCATAAAATAGGGACCAGTTTTCTTCAAGATCAAAAACTTGATTCTTGAAAGACATCACATTAATGATTAAATTTTAAAAAATACCCCACTTTTCCTTGGATTGAAAAAAAATTCTACTCTCTTATATTATATTTATATATTTTTTAATTTCATCCACACAAAACATAAAACTATGACTTAAGTCTTAAAAACTTTATAAATATCCTGTAACTAGATACATTTTACTTTATTTTCCCAATGTGTATCACTAGAGGATTCATAAAAAAATGTTTTCAGATGTTATTGGCAAATAACTGCCAAACTTAAAACAATAGTTAAAAATCTTTTCGCTTCAGATTGACCGCCTGATCGGGACATCTACTCATGCACCTCAGTGTCCAATGGTCACGTATACTGGGATGACCATACTATACCCTGGCCCTCATGAGCTGTAACGCCACTGAGTTTTTAAAAATCTTTTAACGACTCTGCTTTTTGGATCACAACAAATTATCACAAATACTCGTGGTTAAATTTAAGAAAAACTTACTTCATTTTTTTCTTATCTTACTCGCTCGCTATTTTACATAGTTAAACAACAAATTTAAACTCCCATTTTTCCCATAATTTTTTTTTTTCAAATAAGGAAAATAAGAGTTTTTGGCAATCAGTTGGATTGCTATATTTTACTAGCATCCGACAAAATATAAATAACCATCGGTTAAGTCGAAACGCATTTAACTCTTTCATAGCTCATAAATACTTATTTTGATTTAATATCTAATCACGTTACTGTAATCTTTCTCTCCTTAAGAGTTAACGAGATTTCCGTGGGAGTTGAAAGATAAAATAGCATTTCGATTAGGAAGCGCATTGAGAATGCTTAAAGATTCATGATTCTAATTAGGATCGCGTTTTATCTTTCACGCTTCGGTTACTCATTCTGTTTTTTATCCCTTATTTCTTCACCGTCTTTTTTTATATTTTTATTATGCACTCTTGCGAGTCTGACCTCTCATGTCGTGCACAAAACTTGGTGAAACTTCTAACACAGATGAGCAAATGGGCGGTTCTCTCAGCTAAATGAGCCCACGGTGGTTTTAAATGCACTCTTTAAATGTCGTGCTGGGTAGAAATTTGGTTTACACATTTAAGATTCAAATTAGGGACATACTACAATTACCATCCGAAGCTATTAAAAATACCTTACTGTCGTAGTTGAAATTGAAGACATTTCAACGCACGCAGAGAAATAGTAGAAACTCAGTTCTGTGTATATCGCGCCGGGGGTGCCAATGAATTAAGATTAATTTCATTTGTAACTCTTTAAATAAATAGTGTCGCGCCTAATTTATTGAAGTGTCGAAGCGGTATTTGTAAATTGAAAGATTTCAACAAACAAAGTGTTTTATTTCGGTCCTATAAACGTGTGTATAAAGTTTTGGGTTAATTCAGCTGTAAACACTCTTTGTATGTAATTTACAAAAATCATTTTTTGCTTAAAACATTAGTAGAAATGATCGTAACTCCTATTATTAAAACAGATAATGAAAATATGATACAGAAATATTTGATAACTTTATGTTTGATTTATCATACCGGGTGTCCAGAAAGTATGAATACACTTTCAAAACTGAAATATTATTTACAAAAATAAAACAAATAAAACTATTCACTTGCGGGTTTTTTTGTTGTTGTTGTTCTATAAAGAAAATATCAAAGTTTTTTTACAATGCTTTATTGTGAAATTTCAATGTGCGCACCATTAGTTGCATGGAACACATTGAGTCCATACGAGGTTTCTAGCTTCGTTCTATGAAGCATTACAGGGTCAACAATTTGAATGGACATAAAAAAACGCAAGTGAAAATCTTCGTTTGTTTATTTTTAATTAATTTTTCAAAGTGTAGTCTTACTTTTCGAACACCCTATTTATAATTATATTAAAATAACTCACTTAGTAAACTTTAAAAGTATAGTTATAAATAGTGGCTTTTTTCATTGCAGCTTCTATCAGAAATATCATAGGGCTGATCCGGTGGCTTAGAGGTGGCGTGCCCGCTTCGTAAGCATGAGGTTGCGGGTTCGACCTCGTCTGGAGTCGATAGATCTTCTAAATGCTAAAATCGTAGGCACGGATGTCATATGATTATGTGATATGTAAAAGATCCCTTGAGTATCAATTTGGCTCTGGTACTCACGGCAATATTTAGCATCCGACAAGTAAGTGAGTGAATATTAACCTCGCACTGTTCAGCTACAAGAGGGCTTCTGGCGACGGACCTCGCAATTTTGAACCATGGCCAAGTGACGAGGACGACACCTGAGCTGCTACCCTCTCTCCTAGCTACCACACCAACAGGAGGACGTTTATCTTCCGACGAGAGCTTGAATTAAAAAATTATTTGAAGCATCCAAACTTGGTCACGAGGCCGCCACTAGATGGTGCTACCATCAAATGGCTCTCCCGTTTGATGACTTGCTGTATCTTAGAAGGCTTAGTTTGTGAAGTATTCACCCGTGGATGATACCTCACTTCTAAGTTATCTTCGTGACCTAGAAGTGTGGGATTGAATGAAGATCCAGGCTTTGCCATGATCTTAAAACGTCTTTATTAAGATCTTAACTTAAGCACTAACAATGATGATATTTATATTATAATTTAGCGGATCTGAGGTGAGAAAACACACAATACGTATTACCAAATAAGCGTGATCTTAAACACTATATTTAATTTTCCCGTCTATTCCTAATCTCTGTTTATATCACAGTTACTAATAGATACTAGAATTATCATACCTTAATTTCTTGATTAACCGCAATCCTCTTGGATCCTAAATATCTTTAGTTTGTCTCGCGTGGAATTGTATCCACCTTGACTTGATCACTCTATCACGGATAGCTTCATACTCAATGACGGCTTTCTTCTCTTCCTTCAGTCCACGCGCTTAAGCTCAGACTAGCATAATCACTTCCCAACAGGTCATACGCTTACGTTAAACTTCTGCTATTTAAAAGGTTTCTAATTTGCATGTTCACGTTTCGCTTCTGGATTTGGTTGGAAAGAATTTGCCTTTTTCGGCCAGAAAGAACCCAAGAGGAGATTTTAGTAGAAAACGCGATGACCCGGTCACACGTTGCTAAAAATAATGCAGCCCCATTGGAAAAAAAAAGAAAAAGCATAGATTTCACAATTTTATGAAACTATCTTTTTAATAGTTCACATACTTTGTATGCCTTTATACTCTGAATTTAAACATTGTTGACCATTCGATGACAAAAAAACTATAAAAGTAAGCCTTCTGTTGTTCGAAGTTTTATTGTTTTCTTTCCATTATTTAAAATGGAGTGAATCATGCATGCAATATTTATTTTGAAGGTCTTAGAAAAAACAAATTGTTATTCGGGGAGAGAAGGGCTTTTCTGACTAAAATTTTTTTTAAAAAATGCTGACACATGTCTTAGTGTAATGATTTCAATTAGGGGAAAAGGTATTAATATTTTTCTGAGCGTGGTGGAGTGAAAAAAACTGGATCGTGTGAAGCAAGTAAAAGTGTCAGACATAAAATGCATTTCTTTTTTTTTTAATTTATTTATTATGCTCTTCCACATCGAAGGAACTAAAATAGCAACCACTTTGATAATTTGACTGTTGTGTCATCAGTATTCCGAAATGCAATGACATTCCATTTCAATTCATACATTAACGGATTTGCTGGTATTGTTTTGTTTTGTTTTAATCTCTGTGTTTTATTCCAAATTGTACATATGAAATCTTTTCATTTTTACTCTCTGTCTTCTCTGAAGTTATTGACCAGGTTGAAAAAGTTTTTTTTTTATTAAGTGTTAGGTGTTAGGACCTTTAGAAATAAAGAAATATAAATATTGAGGAAGAAGGACAAAAAACAAATAAAAGTGAAAAATATATTAAGTTGTTTTTCTAATATTTAGTTTATATAACTTATAAAAATATATAAGTTTATATAACTTATATACATTAGAAGGATGAAATTGCCACGATTACTTGTGCACGAAAAAGGAGATATCCCGAAATGACCCAATAAAATTCAATGAAGTTTGTAATATTTATGTTGTCAGCCCTTTAGAGCAGTGCCCCCAACTTTTCTATCGCCACTGACCGGTCAACGTTTGATAATTTTACCGTGGCCCACTGAAGGAGGAGGACTTTGATTGCTTTTATTTAATAATTTTAAAATAATTGTATTTAAACATGCCTTCACAGAATGAAATATAGGTACACCAAGAAATTAATATTAAGTTATTTAGCATGGTATATAAAATAATTGTATTTAAACTTGCCTTCAGAATGAAATATAGGTACACCAAGAAATTAATATTAAGTGATTTAACATGGTATATAAAATGATTACCATAAAACCCTAGAGAAATACACCACAGAATATAAAATGAAAATAATTTAATATTCCTTGCGCGGACTGGCACTATTTCGTCCACGGACCAGTACCGTTCCAGGGAGTATCTAACCACAGATCTTCAGGTAGTTACATTTAATCAATTTTTACAGTCATTTTTAGCTTAAAACATAAAGTAATTTCGATGAAAAATCATTAACATCAAATTTAAATGCTTATAAAATATTTATTTCTTAAAATATCTTTTACCTTGTGGTTTGTGACACTTCAGATGGATCAAGTAGTATATCAATAAAATCAAAATTACATTACGTCAATCGTATTTTTGTTTATGCTATTTTCCCCTTAACATTGAATATTTTGCAAAAAAAAAAAAAATGTTCTCAAATATTATTTTCTTAAAAAAACATGGAACATTATATGTTATTTATATAATAATTAGGACTCTTTAAAATCATTATGTTTTTTAAAATAAAATTATTCTGAAAATCAATTTTTTTAAAAAATTGGCTTCCGAACCTAGTCGAATGCCTTAAGACTATAAAAAATTAAATTAGAAGAAATATATGACTTGTGTGCATTTCTCAATCTTCTCTCTCTTATATTTTATATTTAATAACTCATTTCATATAACTGTGTCAAGTATATAATGTTTTTTTATAAAATATTAAATAAACCGTTGATAAATAAACAAAATAAGGAAAAAAAGTTATAAATAAAACAAATAGAGCTACTAATAACAATAACCATCTCTGTGATTGGTTTTTTGATCATAAATTTTAATACCGTATTAAAATTCATAGTTAAGTATCAAAAATAAATACGTGATAAAAAAAAAGGTATGGTATATCGATTTTGGATTAAGCAAAATCCTTTCAAAACATATTTACAATCGAAATAATAGATATAACTGGTTTATCTGTATATTTTGAATTTTCCTTTGATAACATCTGCATGTGTTGAATTATTGCAAAAAATATTATATACATTCTTCTTATTTTAATATTTATTTCTTAGTAAAAATTAGTAACTCTAGTTGAATCAGAAGTGATTAGAATAATTAATGAGATATTTTCTAATTTTGGAAGCCTATAAATTATTTTGCATTCCAATTTATTCGTTTGTAAATCTAAAATTTTCTACGGGTGTTTTTTCTGGTTCAGTCCAATATCTAACATTAATTGATAAAGATAGGTTTTATTTAATTAGAGATAAAGATCTTCGCTTTCATATCTCCGAATTTTCTAAAACTATTTTCCCTTCAAACACGCACAGAAATGTTCCAAACTCCTTTAATTAAAATAGAAAAGTAAGATATAATTTAAGGAAACTATTTTGATTTAACTTAATGGGCTTTAAATTGGAGCATTTAAAATGATTTTAAAGCAATTTCTGATAACTCCATGTTTAACTCTTTTCTGTCTATCGAAATATTTTTCAAAAAAAAAGAAAAGAAATACGTATCACGAAAATTATAAGCGGAGTTCTAATTAAAAGGCTTCATGATCTTCAAAATACATGGAATTAATTAAAATATCTTTTTCATCAAGGGAGAGTTCAAAATATTTTAAATGAAAAAATTATTTTCATCAGAAAAAATGTTGAAAAATCATGTGATAAATCTTTAGATAAAAGAAGAGGAAACCTGAAAGTTGACTCATTTTATTCAGAAATAAAAAAAAATAATTTTATATATCTTTTAAAATATATATATATATATAATTTTTAGTCTGATTTCTATGCTACATAGGTTATAATATTAAAATATTATATTTGATATTTAAATCGATAAAGAGCTGCATAGCATTTATAGAAAGGGAGAAACAGAAATTATGTAATCTAATTCTTATATACGTATGATTAAATTTTCTAATATATATTTGAAAAATACTATGGAATTGATATTACTGTGTAGAATTTAACTTTAATTTCATGTTAATATATTTGAATTTATTCATAATTAATTGGTTTTTTTTTTTGGTTTTAAGTTGTAGGTTATATAGTAAGAGTGTTCATATAGTTTATAAAATATCAGAATGAAATGCTTGGAAAAAAAAGTTTCATAAAAAAGATGATAAACATCCTCTCTTGGAAAAAATTCAGCGCAACACAATACATTCTATAAGTACAGAATCACAAAAATATAAGTTTTTGAACTTTTTTTAGGGTGAATAGTTGAATAACATAGATTTACAAGTATTTTGTAATGACAATCTTTTAATTGCGATAAATGCATTCTAGCCATCCTAAATGAAATTCTATGAAAGACAAGAGATTTTAAAAGTCAAATTTATTTGACAAATAATATAAAATACAGGAGTGAAATTATTTAAATAAAAAGGCTCCTTCAACTAGTGGATCATGGAAAAATCTACACTTTTTGTAGCCGTTTTGATTGGCATTAACTACTGTAGCACACCTTAACCTTGAGAGAAGAGGCTATAAATGTTTTCGGTGTGCGTCAATACATATTACATTCACGGGTGGAAGAAAGTCATCTGGTGTAGCAGAGGGTGGTGTACGCTGAATCAGTCAAATGATGATTATCGATCACAACTGTTCCAGGAACGAAGAATGGTGGATCTAAGACATCATTGCAAACTAGAGGGCAGTTAAGAATTGGTGAAAGATGAGTACGACGTGTGGTCTCATATTGTCGTGTGAAATTTAGCCGCAAGTAAATACAAAAGATAAGAGATTACAACAGACTCGAAAACTCCAGAAACGTAGCAGGTATTGTTGAGTGTACCAAAAACACGTATTACGGCGATGCGAGAGTGGAATCCAATGACACAGCAAATCATAATGCGAAATGAAGAACCAATGTAAATGTACATAATACAAAAGTCGCATGCGATGCCATACAAAATCTCGTTGTTGTGCCACCAGATACCGATACAGTAATGGTAATATTGCAGATAGATTCATAATTCTTCTGCAACGACTATGTAATGTCATTCGTTTTTCCATGATCGGCTTTCAAAGTGCCATTGCACATCTATGGTGTACATACAAAGGTAATTGAAGTAATGCACACACCTTTTTCTTGAACTCCATTCTATAGAACAAGACGTCGAATGGTTCAGGTTCTCATCGATTGTTTTGCAACAGACTAATCATTACGCTAGGCATTTGAGTATTGCACGCAATTACTCATTGTGAGGAGAACGACATGCCTGTTTTCACGGTTAAATGACGAAATTCCTGTGGCCACGGTAGGCGAATGGTCATGGTAGCGAATTCGTGGACGGTTTTAACGAGTTGTGAAATCAAATTCTAGTGCCACTGGACCGCCTCCGACCCCCCCCCCTGCCCCAATAGAAAGGCTGATGTAAGTTGAATCACCCTAAGCTCAAAGTTTTTGTGTTGGGGAAGTTCAGAGAGGGAGATTCTAGCTCAAGTGTCGTTCTCATCACTTCACAAGGTTCAAAATTAAGAGATCCATCCCCAATAGTCCTCATTAAGCTTCAAATTGTGATGTTAATGAAATCAAGTCAAATTAAATGATGAAGCTAGAACAATATTTCTCATCAATCGAGACATTACTTTCGTATTTCCAGATTCTACAATCAAATCAGTGTTGCTTAATTTCTTTTACACCACCCCGTGTTTTCGGAAAGATAATCAGCATTCTCAATATGCCCCATTTCTTCAAACTCAGTTCCCATGTCAAACTCAGAAGCATTTTCTTACTTCTATATTCTTTGACGAGATATACTGAAGCTTCTCGCGCAAAAAATAGCGGGGGGAAGGGGGGGTTAAAAACTAAAAAACAGCCTTCCGTTCTTTTGTACGATGCTTGTAGGTGGCATTACTAGCATTTATGATTTACCGATGTACCGTAATGCTAATCATTTATATGTATAGTGCACATTTCACATCCGTTGGATAAATCCTTCAAAATGACGCGTTTTGAATAGCCAGTAGTGTGATACCATGAAGGGAAAAAGTAACTTGATTTAGAATAAAAAGATTTTAAATAAAGCATAGATCAGTTAATTCTGTAAAAGGAATCTTATAGTTGCTAAAGATTCATTAAAAATCAATTAAATACATAAAAAAAAACTTATGTGCTTTTTTATTAAGGTATCCGACTACTTGCGAGAACTTTTAAAAAAAAAAAAAATGGAGATATGGAGATTTTTGTATGGTTTTTAGATTTATTTAGTACATTTTAAGAAAAAAAGGCAAAAATTAAGTAGAGAAAAATAAATTATTACTACTAAAATGGGGGAAAATGGGTAAAAATTGACAAAAAATTACATAAACGGGGCCTACTCTGTACAAATGGTAAATGAACAAATTCTCAATTCCTCAATTTTAATGCATTACTTCAGCGCTTCTCAAACTGTGGAGCGCGCCCCCTAGAAGGGTGATAATTCTACGAAGGGGGCGCGAGCATATCGAAAAGTCAAAAATAAAATATTTAAAGAATTACAAATTTACTGAAAGGAAGCAAAACAAAATAAAAATTCGGACATAATAAAAATTGAAAAACACATTTACACTGATATAACATACTTATAAATGTATCAGTAGTGCACAATGTATATTTGATAATTGATCTCTCAATATACTAAGTTAAAAAGAATTTTAATAATTACTAATGATTTCCACATAAACTGGACATATACAAAATTTAATACTGATCTAGATATTTTGTACGGTTTATGATTAAAATCGTATTGCAGCTTTAACGTCAAAGTGCATTTTTATTGAATTCAATACATTGTTATTGTGTGAAGGAGGGCGCGATGAAAATTATGATTGAAAATTGGGTCGCAAACATTGAAAGTTTGAGAAGCACTGCATTACTTTGCTATTCTTTTTTGTAATGACCTTCAGGATAAGTGATATTTTAATTTTTGCAAAAACTAGAGCACTTTATCTTAGTTATTATATGAAATTGCTTTAAAAAAGTGATTATATTCACATAAAGAACTGTAAATTTTGTAATAAAACAGTGATTGATAAATCTGTAGTTTAAAATACTTCTACTGTTATACAGAACATACACAAAATATTTCAGCAAATTATTTTAAAAACTTTTTGAGCAATCGCTGTCCCCGTTTGAGCTTTTCGGGGGAAAAAACACATTTCGAGTAAAAACGCATTTTAAAGTTTGACATCTTATGTAAAGTTATGGCACCTGCTTTTCATAAAACACGTAGTTATTGTTCTAGTGAATGGAAAATAAAAAATTTGGTATTTGTATAAAGCTAATAAGATATCCTATAAAATAAATTATAAAAACATTTGTGTCACCTTTTTAAAAAAATTATGATTTTAGGGTAGTCGGATACCTTAAAATGCTATTTGCTTTGAAATATTTTAAACCTCAGTGAGTATATATATATATATATATATATATATATATAAAAAGAGTTTTATCAGAAATATTTTTAAATTAAAAAAGTTGTTATTCTATAATTTTGTGAATAAACTGTAATTTCTTTAAAGTAAATGCGTTATGTTATTTTTATAGGAATCAATTATCTTGAAATATATTTACATATGTTATATTTAAATGAGCTTATGGAAATTTTCAACGTATTAAACAACACTTCACATTCAAAAAGATATTTAAAGTTAAGTTTTCATTTGAAAGCGAAATAATATATTCATTGAAAAATTAAAGCGAAGAAAAGAAGTAAAATAATCTACCCAAATTTAAATGCAAAGATAATATTAACTCTTTAAAGATTTATGATGATGTAAATGATTTTTAAGTAATGATTTTTATCGCATAGAATGAGATATAATGCGAATGTCTGAAATTTTATTGAATCAGGAGCAATTTACAAAAATGGTAGCGCATCTATTTAGTAGCACGGAAACTGTTGAAAGTTCCAAAAAAATATAAATGGAAAAAGAATGCCTTTGCTGACAAACATCTAGTTCGTAGTGTACCTACATCCTTTTCAAAATCTGAGATAAGAAAAAAAAAGGCGAGGAAATTGCGTGTCTAAAAAATAAAATAAAGCGAGAAAGGAAATACCGTTAGTTTATTCTACGTTCTGAACATACATTTTCCAGGACACGAAATATTTTCTCATTTCTTGCCACCTTTATTTCGTTGGCGTAATAGGAATGCGTACGCTCGGCGCATTATTTTCAGTTTTAAAGCGTATTTTGCGCTTTTACCACACAAACCAATTTCTGCTAAATCTTCGAGACAGTATTCCAGATTTATTCTAAAGTTGTGTCATTATTTAGCTATGAATGTCCTGTTAACTGAGATAGGAAATCTAATGTTTCAAATATAAGTTTTCTAAGAGAAAGAACCATTTTTTCTTTTGAATTTTTGTTATTTTTGATCTATCAACAAAGAAGATGGTTGATCTGTGGACATCTATTGTGCTGCACAGAAATCGATTGTAAATACTCCGAAAAAAATAAAGAATTCATAACTATTTTGTTCGACGAAGCTGTAATACATACATATGAATAACTTTTAACACACAGTTATTTTTCTGTGTTTGTAATGCAGAAGCGAAGAATAAAACGACATTTGTAGAGTAAGATATATTAAATTGAAGATAATGCAAACTATGGCTCGTATTATTATTTAAGCACCCTTATTCCAAAAGTAAGACAACACCACAATATACTTAGTGTAATATAAGTTGCTCAATAAGCTAAATTTGTGAATTGTATGGTAAGAATTTCATCGTGTAATATTAAAAAAATAAGGCTCAAAAAGCTTTTTCATTAATAGAAAATATTATTCAAATGTTATTATTATATTTAACTAAAATATCTTGTGTAATAAAATATACTGTTCGTAGAAGCATTATCCTGTTTTATTATTCCACGAATTTCTATCCACTAAATGCAATTTTTTACAATAATATGTATTCAATAATTTGTCCCCTATAACTTAATGCTAAAGGAGCAATACCGTAACAGTTCACTGTAACTATAAAGAGAAAAAAGTTTATGGATGGAATACTTTTAAATTTAAAGACGTAGGATATTTTGAAATATGTGCGTTAAAATGTTATACATTTAAAAGAAAAATGTGTATTTTCCTGCAAATGTGTTTTGAATTTGGTTCAGGTTTCTTAATATCAGTCAAAGACAGTCTTAAATTATTCCTATTTATGTTAATTTCCATGCATAGGAAAGCACAAAGACGACATCATTCCAGAAGCCAAGTCTTACAGAGTATATATTGCATCTGAAATTTAAATATTATTTTAAATGTATTTTTCCGTCGTATTAAGTTTCTCATCCTATTAAATTAGCCATATCACAAGAAAAGCATAATAAGTTATTTGTGATCGTAATTTTATGATAAATCTCCCCCCCCCCCAACAAATCGAAATTATGACGAAAAGTTCTCGATCTGACATATAACTCTCCTAAATTTTGCTCAACGTTTTTTAAAAAGGTTTGAGAAACAGTTTAATTTGGTGGGCTGCAGTCCTGAATAGTCAGTCCATACAACAGTGTTTATCATAAATGAGGCCTAATTCATGCCTCAAATAACCAATAATCTGCAAAATAAACTTCATTAAATCACAACAACACATGAAATATTTTACATATATATATATAGTCTAAATTCTCTACTAATGAGAGATGAACATTCATCAAGCAAAACCGAAAAATATTGAGATTGTAAGATAACCAGACATTGAAGAATATAAAAATGGAAATATATATATATATCACTTTTATATAAATTATTTTATATATAAGATGTCCTCAGTCAGTAATGTTTATAATACTGCAGCATCCATTTTTTTAAATTTCGATTGGACATGTGTCCTTTATTGTGTGTTTGCATACTGTCTATATATGTTTTTCGATTTTGATATTGTCGGATGTTCATCTCTCGTTAGTAGAGAATTAGACTATCTCTCTCTCTCACTATATATAT
>BMAV01013132.1:395550-418384 GCA_019973955.1 Trichonephila inaurata madagascariensis
TGATGGGAATTCAAACAAACACATTTATTTTAATGGGGAGATTTAAGATATTTAATTATATATATATATATATATGTTCTAAACAATATCTCTTATAAATTCTTTAATGTTATTACACCATTAAATTACACATAAACTTATCATTTTTTTTTCAGAAGAGCAATTCAAGATGAAGATTTTTTTTTATGTAGAACATCATATATTTTGCTTTATATAGACAAATATTTTAAGTTTTTTAGTCTAAACTCAATATTGTACAAATCTGGATTCACGTAATATTTAAGAAATGGCATAAACCTATAAATGCTATTCCCGTCTGTGTGTGTGTGTTGAAAGAGAGAAAGAGAAAATTTACACACTTCTTCCTGTATATAATAATGAAATTTTTAAACTTACGAAATCCATTATTCCAATTAAAGGAATAATCATTGTCAAATAGTACATTAGTTGAAAAATGGAAAATGTTATTTAATTAGTTTATTTCAAGAACTAATCGAGTAAAATCGAAAAAATTCATCGCGTAAAATACAAGTATAAAATATATGCTAAATCTGCAATACAAAGAAAACATTTTTGTCATATAATTCATCGAAACATCGTTTTATTTTTTAAATCAACATTTAAATTATAATCATTTAATCTGAATGTGTGTGTGTATGTTCCATGAACTAAAATAATAAAATAATTCTTTTTAAGCTTTAAAAAAGCTTAATCTCCATAAAATAGATCAGTAATAAAACTTATAAACTGTATTTACAGAAAGTCCTCTTGAGAGCATTTATTTACAAAATTGTTCTTTTTTTTTTCAAAGATTCGGAAGCATTAAAATTGATCAAAACACCATTGCGCATTATCCCATCTATCTAAAAAAAGACTGAAAATGAAATAATCAAGAAGAAGATACTAAGAGTGTAATTCCTAAATGAAGCTTTAGGAACCTATTTAAGGTATTAAGTTCTTAAATAAAGCATTCTTTCTAATTCTTTTTTTCCCTGAGATTTTTCCTTAATTGTCGTTAAAAATTTTTGGCGTTTTGCATTTTTTTTTTTTGCTAGATCTAAATACATTGCCAGAAAATTTATTACTATTCTGTTTACATAAGCATTCTAGTTCAAATTTTTATGGACATAATTCATAATTATTTTAAATTTAGAAATAAGTTAACCTAATCGTATATTATTATTAAAAATAGTAGAACTTTAATTATTAGCACCTCAGCTCGCTTTATAGAAATAAATTGTAACTTTTCATTACATAGATTGCAATTATATCTATTATTTCAGAAAATTTTCTGTGAATTATTTTAGCAAAGATAATATATTAGATATAAGACGGATAATAGCTATAAAAGGGATTACTAACATTTAAATATTTATTTAGTATAGTTAAAATATAAACGCAAATTTTTAATAAATAATTTAGTAATTAATTTGTATTTAAATTTAATACAGACTTTTGATACATTCTGTTTCAGTCCGTTCCGTGTTGAAATTGTTAAATGTGTTAAAAACTACGAAATAAAGTTAAAAAATATGTTTGCCATAAATAACATTCTTATATACATATCTTTAAAATTACAATGACGAAATATTAACATCATTAAACCTGAAAAGAAACTGAACACTGAATTTCTCATTGCATGCATTATTATACTAGATATACTAGGTGTACATAAATTGTATTTACAACTTTAAAATTGTACTAGATAAAAGCAAATAGTTTTTAACATGCGATATAACTAGTAAAATTCATACTTTGCTTAAAAAATAAACGCAACATGGGAAAATTCAATATGTAACTTGTTTCATTGAGAAAAACGTCTAGTGTTTGCATCTGCTGTGCACCTTGTAAGCATAATAACAAAGCCTTTTATGTAAGAATTTGTGCCCTTTTCATCATGGCATTTCCAACTCTCTGGGTATTGTACTCACCGACATTATAGGGCTCTTTGCATACGTCTACTTGTCCATTTAGCGTCAGAAGCATATAGATGACCCACCCCCGTTTATGTGACACTGCTTCCATATATGATGTATACCACGTCCGGATAGTTGGTCGGTCTGGTATCTCTATATTGTGTCCGAAAGTTTCATTGCACTTTGAGTAAAAGACTTTGTCTATGAGCCAGGATACATACTCAAGTGGTACATCCACTTTTTAGTCAAAAAAAATCTGCTTCGTCAAGAAAAAGTGTTATGAGTTATCTTTTCACATATTAGAAACAGATGCGTTGTTGTCTTGTACAGTTTTAAAGTCAATAAATTCTAAAGTTACAAAGATATATATAATTTACGGACATACTATATATTATTAAAGATTCTTAGGGATCACTCTGAATTTATTTTGACAAATGTATTAATTTTATTAGTTTTCGAATGAATATTACCCGTATGAAGAGAGTAGCACGAAAATGACAGCTTTTTTGATGCAAAACTTCGATACATGCAGTTTTTTTGTTTTAATTTAATATTCATGAAGTTTAATGTTTTTCATGATATTCTTTTTTCTAAGAGCTGCGTATACTCTGAAAACTGTTGAACTATTTAATTTTTCTGAAAATTGGGAAAGTAGATTATATATACATTATGCCCCCCCCCCCCCCCCCCTCTCTCTCTTAGTGTCTTGAAAGTTTTTTTATTATTTTCACCACGTTTTTTTTTCTATTTATTTTGCAATATATATACATCTTGGTCGAAACTGTTAACATGATGTGTTATTCTGGTATGTTTTTGTTCTTTTAATTTTTATAGTATATTATAAAATATATTTTAATTCTTATATTAACTAAGTATTTTTTTTAATTTTTCCTGTTACAATTGTATTTAATAACAGCATTTGTGCATTTTATCTTCTAATCATGACATATTTATAGTACTTCCTCCTTTCTCTATAGTCTAGTAGTATAGATAAATTACAGGTGAAGGTTGGCTGGACTCAAAACTCCATTCTTGGTTGCTATGGACAAGAGTTTGTTATTGTACTACAGTGGCTAATATTTCTTACAATATTGCCTAATTATTCTTAGGACTATAACTATATATATATATATATATATATATATATATATATATACTGTATATATATATAGAAATATTCAATATATCATAAATAAGATTTTTGAGAGAAAGTGTAATAATATGCGTTTAAAGCTGCAAACAATCATTTGTTTTCAGTTCAAGAGCAAGGGATGTGGAGAGTTTATATTTTTAATTAAACTTCAAAATTTAAAAAAATTATATTCCATTTATTGACAGTTTCTGATAAAATTTACTTTAGAATAGTTAAATATATATTTGTCATTCTTCTAGTGTAACTTCAAGAGAAAATAATTTTCTGTCATGTTACATATTATTAACGCAATATTATTGCAGCAATTCTTTGACATTTTACATTTGTATTTTTTCTAGCAGAATTTAGTGTCTACCTTACTTTCCTTAAACAAAAAATAGAACAAAACAAAATACATTTACAACAAAATCAATTTGATTTAGCATTTATCAGTCAGAGGAGTGCAGCTTACAAATCTATAGCGTCCAACGGAACATTTTCGTATGTTCAAAACTCTTCTTATATTTCTCGAGGGATTAAACAGCTTTATACACCTTTTCAAGTAGCAAACTTCTTTTCATCTGAAAAATTAATAAATGTCTTCTCGTGATGATTTTTTTAATCATGATATAATATACAATCTTAAATATTGTTTTTCTTTTTTTTTTAAATCAGGTAGTCCTTTTAGCTACTTCGAGGCAGAAGATCTTTTGAGAATATCATTATCTATATTATCTCAATAACTTCAATATTCTAACATTTTTTTGTATAGTTTGTCTAACAAATATTTTTAAAACGATTTCCTGCACTTTTATGTATATCTTTTCTGTTTTGAAATGTTATAAATAAATTTTTCATGTCAGCATTATTCCATTTTCAATTTTCAAAATATTTATTACAGAACGATGAAGTTCTATGCTACTTCAATTCAACATTATAAATTAAATTCTTTTTGGGAATCCAAGAACACTTTGCAAACCTGGGTAACAGGAAGAAATTGTTTTGTTGTAAGACACTGCATGCTATTTTATTTTTCATCAAACATCAGTGTCACTTTAGACCGCTTTTTGTTTTTAATACAGCCTTGATTCTTCTTGTATGAGTCTTGATACACTTTCACTACAGCTAGGCTACCCGTGAACATCTCACAAATACAGTGGTTTCGCTAATACTAATTCTATTCATCTAAGCCCCAAATGATGCCATGGTGTGAATTATAGCAGAGGAGGTACCAATTCGGATGTCAGACTCGTTGCTTGTTTAACATTCAAAATTACGACGTCCATTGCTAATAGCTTTGAATGTGACGTAAATAACCAATCAACCGAGCTTTTATCGTTATTCCATGCCCAAAATTCGTCAAATCACACATTCTTTTCCTATATATTCATTCGCAAATTTTCTTATACTATCTCATGAAAGCTTTCTTATTATATCCTAACCTAGTCCTTTAGCGGAAGCGTTGTTACGCATTAGCACATTTACATAAAGCTGTCAGGTATCCTAAGATAAAGGCAGCTCAGTGTATGCTGATTAAAAGTACTTTTATGATTTTGTGAGAGAAAATAAATATTGACACAGGATAAAAGTGCATGAAAATGAAGTTTGCTAAGGTTTTATGCTTTTTTCGTAGAGCAGGAAAAGTAAGTTAATCTGGATAATGGATTCTTCACTTTCTAACTGAAAAACAAAATAGGCATCATCGTTATCTTCATTCATTTCTATTGAAGTATCAAAGCTAATTTTCAATATGGTATCTCAAAGTCATGGATAAGGGCAATAGTATTAGTACTTCTTCAAATCTTTAAAATATTATCATCTGATTGGATTTCCTGTTTTTATTTGATAGGAAAAGTATTTATTTTCTCTCAAAATAAAATAATCCAATACTTGAACAACAAATCTATTAAAATAATAAATTTTAAAGTAGATTGTATATTCAACTCGCATGAGTTCATTCAAAACATGTCAGGATAAATTACAGTTAAGACTTCTTTCCTAACTTCCTTTTTCCAAGTGTTTTGAAACTGTCATAAATATTTATGGAAATGATGATTGAGTCTAATGGTACTTTTGCATTCGGTTATGCGTTAAAATTAAAAAACAAAAAACTAGAGTTAAATAATGTAATAATTATAGTAATGGTTATAAAAATAACTCAAAAAGTATACCGTAAGGAATATAAAAACACATTTTTCTACGATGTATTTTGTTCTAATTTGTGAAGAAAACTCAGTAATAAAGTTATAATTGTCTCTATTTTATTGCGATATTAAAGTAAAAAAAATAATGGTTTGAGGAGAAAGAAAGTCAAAATCCTCTCTCTTGTGTTATTATTCACTTCATTATTCTGAGCTAGCCTTCTTGAAATCTAGTCAGGAACTGGTTAATTATCGGAATCAATATTCAATTATAAGACCCAGAATAGAAACAAGTAAATATGAATTTTGCTAATTTTAATTTTTAAAGAAAATATTGGAGAACATTTTTCTTTAACATTTATGTACTAACGAGGGAAGAGAAAGAATATTGTGCATAATCTTTTGTATTTTAGCTGCATTTATCATAAATCAATCGTAACTAATAAATATTTTATTGGATTAACTGAAACAGATGAAAGGTCAAAAGACACACTTATCAATTAATGTCATATCCTATACCAAGTATATATTCCCGAATATCGTCTAAGTCTTTCGAATAAAGGCTTTTCATTCTTAATATTGTTCCACAATGCTGGGCATTTTAGTTTGGTTGTTGAATAATTCCACTTATTCTCATAAGATTTTTTTATTTCATTGCAGATGATTGATTTCACTATTTTAGATACAAAGTCGTATAAAACATAGTACAATATTTTAAAAAATTTCATCCGCTAGAGATAGAGTAAAACTTTTGATGTAGAGGAAATGACACTAAAAATATTTCCCTTAAAAGATGATAATTTTTAGATCAACATCAGAAGAAATGAAGAATTTCCATTCGATGATTTATTTTGGTTTGTGTATTTTTTAGACATTTATAACTTCTATTTCTTTTCTGTAGCTATTATTCAAAACTCATTATCAAGCATAAAAAATTCACTACATTCATTTTTAAATTATTATTTAATTTATACTGCAGTAAGTGTGTAACAAAGACTCAAGGTGTCAAAAAAAATGACGTTTAATATACAAAAGTGTTTGTTGCAATATTTTTAATTGATTTTTTTTCTTTTGCTAGAAATGCGCAATCCATACTATTTTTATAACATTTTAAAAATAAATCTTACTTTTATGTTCTTTTTATTCTATTATTCGTCTCACTTTTTAACTCTCCTTTTATCTTCATACGAGGTGGTTCAAATCCCAATCGAATCTAAGTACTTCTTTTAAATTTTTAGAAATAGTATTGTTTGCCGATTTTTATACTTCCACATAGTAGCATTTCCTAATTAACCCTAAGTACCTGAAGAAATTGTACCTGGTTCAATACTAAAAGGATAATTTGCTGATACACAACAAAACATTCGCTTATGTATATCCAATACCAAATATTCTGTCTAAATTGTAGAAACGGCTCTATAAACATTCTTTTTACATTACTGATTGGGTTGTCATCCCCTTGAAAATCTAATTGTTTTCAAGTCTAGAATACCCTAAAATAATAAAAACAATCATTTTTTCTTTAAGATTTACTGTATAATGGTGAAGCGTGATACTATGTTAAAATCTTAATCCCAACGTGTAAATGATTCTGCTTTCTCTTCTCGTAATCGTAGAAATCCTGGCGTTATAAAAATTTTGATATTTAGTCACAAGGAAACTAGAATACAGGATAATTGAAATTGGTCTAACACAGATTGGTCACGCAAAATATGCCTTATTTTAAAAATTTCTTGTCGATAAAATTAATTGCAGAGAAATCCCTCGTGACTACTCTTTTTAAAGTTATGACCTTACGATAAGATCCTATAAATCCTATAGATAAAGACTAATCTACTTAGAAAAAAGCTTCTTTTGAACACTACAAAATAGAGAGGTGCGGTGACAGTGGTGCACCCGTTGACAGAACTGGATACAGGAGCGACATCATGAGAGAGCATCACAATCTTCAAAATAAAGGGAATTCGGGCATTTAGTAGGATTCTCGAAAAGTATTGAATGGAAGGTAAAATCATTATTTTCAAATAAACAAGCAAATTGTATCGTCCATTATGTAAGTATAGATGTGGGCTGTGAATTTAGAGGAAGACATTTGGTAAGCGCTCATGCCATTTTCCGCGATCCACTCGTTTTTACATATTTACATTTGTGTTATTTTATTCAAAATTAAATAAAATTCTGAAAAAAAACGCATAAAATGAGTTTTTTTTCTAATGAGGCTGCGGATGGGTATTTACCATAGCAGACCTATCTCCGGGATCTGGTATCACTTTTTAGTGTGGCATCATATAGGTGGATATCAATTACCACAATCTAATTTTGCCAAAAGCACCCAAGCCAAATAGGCACTCAAGGGATCTTTAACATGCCGCATAATCATATGGCATGGACGTTGTCGATTTTTTTTTTGCATCATGAAAATCCACTGACGTGGGCCGGGGTCGAACCCGCAAAATTTGGCGTACCAAACCAAAACAAACCAACTAAGTGATCCAGTTGGTCGCATAAAATGAGTAGCTCCCCAGACAGAAATGGAATAAAATAGTGAATAATCGGGGCACTTAGAACAGTGCAATCTCAGGAGCAGTTTTGTAGAAACTTTAATGTAACGCTCCGCAAATACTTTAATGTAACTTAGTGGGATCGACTGCACAGGGACTTATATATTGTCGTATTTCCAACATGAATTCCCGTTTAGGTAGCTGTATAACTGTAAAGAGATTAACCATATTCCCCATGAACCCATTTTTGCTCCGTGTAGCAATCTCTGTCTTAGAATTTCCTACACTAATGAACTGTCCATTTGATAATGCGTATTTGCCTGAATTGTTGTACAGATGTTGTTTTTTTCGTTATTATTCCTAACTATTCGCCTAACTAATTATAGTAAATTCTGCCTAGTACTTAGGGATAATCAACTTAGAGTGTAATTTCTCTTAATTCTGAGCTGTAGTGTTCTCTAAATAAAAATTTGAATTTCTAATATTAAAAAAGGGAAGCACAAAAAACATTGTTTCAGCTTAAGGGAATAAATACTTCGTTTAGTTAAAATTTAAAATAACATTTTCTGATTTTAGGTCTGCTTTTGGGAAATGTTCAATCTCAAGTTTCAAATCTTTTGCTACAACTTTTTAATACAATTCTCTTTAGCAGATTAAAATAACATTTGTAGAAAATTAAAAATAAAAGTGAATTTTAACGGTGCAAAAAAGAAATAAATGGACGCTAATTTTTTTTCGTAATAAAAATCGAAATTTGATTTAAAATTTTACTTAAGTTTCACATTTTTCCTCATCAGTTTTAGTAAAGAATATTTCTCTTTAGGTTACCTATTTACAAAATTTCACAGTTTTTGTTTTTACTTATTTAATTCTATATTACTTGTGAAGGAGTTGAGGAAAAACAAACATTTAACAGAATAAGAATGTTTATACAATGTTATTCTAATCTTATCTCTAGAAAAGTGTAAGCATTTCAGAGTCCCATGCTACAGATAACATGTAATTAAATCAAATCATAGCTTTTGGTTAATGTTTCAAAAAATTACAAAAATATTTTTCCTTAAATATTGAAACTGAATCCAAAAGTAAATAAAATTATTCACAAATGCAGGAACTGTGGAAATTAAGAGAAATATATTGAAGATATTCATCCAAGTCTCTCAGTGAATTAATTTAAAATTTGCATTAAGAATACGCAGTTTTAGTTACTCAGGAAATAATATAAAATGTTCTACTCTCGAAAGCACATACTCTAAACACAAACTCTTGACTGCATAAAATTGTATCTGTCGCTTCGTTAAGTGAGGAGTTACACTTTAAACATTTTCTTAAGCATACACACAACTGTAAGCATAAAAATTATCTTAATTTCACAAATTAAAATTATTTTACTACGAATAATCACTAGTTATTTTTTCCTTCTTTCTGTTTTACAAATAAAAAAAAGGAGAAAAAATAAAATAAACTATTTTTTGTTTTAAGGGAGGAAATTTTAAAGGTTTTTTTTTTTTTTTTTTTTTTTTTTTTTTAAAAAAAAAAGTCTTAAACTGAAACATGATAAGCAGATTTCTCTTCAAATCCCTAGAAATAGTTGAATACTTTTCACGCAAGACTGGAAAAGTATTTTAATTAGCTTAATAAGTAGAACAAGAGAAAGATAAATTAAATTAAATAATATTAACACATTTATTTCGATTACTGCTTTAAATTGTAATAAAAACGTAGTTTGACCTAAAACAAAAAATTAATATTCTATATCAAGGATACTAATAAATTTCCGTCTAAGTGTACTGCATAAATAATATCTTATGCCCATCAAAGCCCAGTTCATTAAAATACGAAATATTTCTGAAAAATTTAACAGAGAGTCTTAGCTTACAATGATCTTTTATACTTCTGGAATAATACGTATACTTATTAGTAGATGTTTATGATAAACAATATACAGAAAATCAGAAATAGAATTTTCCATCTAGGGTATATAAGATCTTTTCCAGAAACACACTTGATACAAAACTTATTAAACCAGTGCTTCTCAAACTTTCAATACTCGCGACCCAATATTCAACCATCATTTTCATCGCACCCCCCTCATTACAATAACATTATATTGAATTCAATAATACTATATTTTTACACTAAAGCTACAGTACGACTTTAACCTCTTATGTGCCACCGACGTATATAAACGTCTCGCTCAGCCAAAGCATTAATCTTCTGGACGTATATATATGTCTTTCCGAAGTGCGATCTTTTTGGTGCACTTGTAATACAATAAAAGGACCTTGACAGTCTTTGCAAGAAATTTACTTATTTCAGAGGATTTTTTGCTTATTTATTTCTTCCCCCCCCCCTATCAAAATACGCGCGACTACGTGGAAAACCGTGGCATTGGGGACCAAACCACGTAACTTTTAATTGGCAGTTAAGGAATTAATTATAAACCGTACAAATCATCAAGGTAAGTGTTAATACAAGCCCATGGGGTCACTGGTAATTATCAAGCTTGTTCTTAACTTAGTATTGTTAAATTAATAATAAAATACATTGTACAGTACAGATATTTTTATAAGTGTATTATATCAGTGTAAATGTGTATTTTATATTTTATTATGTCAAAAAGTATTTTGTTTGCTTACTTTCAGTAAATTAATAATGTTTTGAATAATTAATCTTTAGTTTTCAACTTTTCAATATGCCCGCGCCCCCCTTGTAGAGTTATCACGCCCCTCAAGGGGGGAGCGCCCCACAGTTTGAGAAACGCTGTATTAAACAAATAATAAAAACCAGCAGTATATCCAATATTATATACAGAAAACTGTTGTTTAAGTTCACCAGTAGTTTTTAATTGTGTAATATTTGAGAACTATTATTGTTTTTTTTTTTTCTGTATTAGATATATATAGACACCCTCCTTCTTCTCATACTTTTTAAAATCATTTTGCAAGCATTTGTGATAAATTTATTGAACATCCCAAAAAAGTTCCTTCTCATTTTCTTACCATGTATTTGTTTGCTTCGAGATATATGTCCCATCCATTGCACACCTTCGTTTAATTTTCTATATTCATAAAGAATTCCATACGGTTTCTTTTTTGTAATTATGAATTTTAAAAGTTATGTAATAAAAATTTTGATTTCAAGGCAGCAGAATTTATAAGGGAGCTGTAATAGAAATAACAAATATTGAAGTATGAGTTGAGATTTATTCTTGTGCGGAAGAGTAATACACTTCTTTAATCAAACAATAAGTAAACAATTTTCTTACAACTGAGATATATATATTATGGATAATTCACAAAATTCATACATGAATTGTAAAGTTGTAACACCAGGTTTCAAAATTATATTCAAAACAGTGTTCAGTTTCAAAATTGTATCAACATATTTAAAGAGAGAAGCGACAGAGAAAGAATCACCCAGCAGTTCTAGTATTCTGAAGACAAGAATATTACTATTCGAAATGCTAATAACTAGCTGTGTGGTGCATATATAAATCATGAGCAACAGTAATGACACCTAGAATAAGCATAAAAAAGCATGATCAAGAGCTTATTTTTCATACTAATGTTAGTATTTTTTTATTTGTCTCGCTCTCTGAGAATGTTTGTTTCTTATGTTTAAAAGATAAAAATCAAAGTAGCATATGATTTAATTTTATAGTAGAAAAACTGCAGTGTTTGGTAACATCAGGCTTTTTACTAAGAAATCATTTGGTAGAAAATGCATTATTATGTTACGAATACCAAATCGATGGGATGAAGAAAAATAAAAGAGAAGGCGTTAAGAATTATAATAATTTTAACAAAATAAAGACTGGGAAAATAACATTTTTTAATTGTAACTCTCACAAATCATGCACTTATTCTTATTGATAAAAGGTGTCTTAGATTCCAATTTTATCCACAAATATGATGAACTTTCATTTACAATGTTATGAATTAACTGTATGTTGTGAATGTTTCGCAAACTCTCTAATTGTGCAATGTTTATTTTAACGTTTGCCATGATATATGGAACGAAAAAGAGGAATTTTGATAGATATGACTTAAAAAAAAAAAATTTTTAAAAAAAAAGTATTTTTCGTTTAACATGGATTAATTAACTGTGAACTTTCAAAAAGTTCACAGGTAATTTTTCTATTAAATTATACAACCTATAATGCCATTCCTCAAAGCGAAATTCACAAAAATAATTTTACATTGCAATACATTTTATAATACATTATGTTAAATATAACATCTTGCTTATATTTGCCATTATTATGTTATACATTTCACTTATTATTTGAAATATTCAAGTAGTTTTTTTTATTTTAAACTGAAAAAAATTAATCAGCACGTTCAAATATTATCTAAATATTTGGTATTGTTCCGTAGATAGAGGTTCGAAGATTTTATGCTATTAGTCTCAAAAAGCAAGACAGTTCTTCATGAGCAATGGAAATTTATTGTTAAAAACCAATCCTTGAAATACAGGATGCAATACTTAAATTCACTTAATAAATATCAGAAGGTCTTCACAATTTCTACAGCGATCAGACACAACTATCAGTGTCTAAAATACAAGTATGTTTAAGGATTATTCACAAGCACTCGCTCGTCCAATTCAACAGCCGAAGTAATAACTAATCGCTGATCGACTCATCTTGGTCAAATCAATACTACTCTAGAATGGTCAAAACAAGACTAACTCAGTTTCGGCGAGAGACTAACTATTTATATGCCTCACGGATCTTTCCAGAAAGATCCGCTTACATCCTAGATCGGGATGTTTGTAGATTTCTCCAGTAATCACTAGAAGCATCCACATGGCCACCAACATGTTGGCCAGGTCACTAACATGGTTGCCAAAAAGGATGCCAATTTGACTCAATCGACAATATTTCTCCAAGTTTCCATTGAATCACCATTATAATGTAAGGAACGGTGTTGCTTGCGAATATTACAATTTTAGCATAATATAAATACAATAGAGAGTAGTATTAATGTTTTACACATCCAGATATAAATTATTCACACTATTTTAAGTATTCAATATACAAAATTCGTAACAGTATTCCTTTATCATATTAGTAAAAATTTTTGATATTTCCTTTCTATAATCTTTCAAAAAAAATACTTCTAGTATTAAATTTTTGAATGCTATATTTTACTCCAAAATAAGATGAAAATTATCATATAATTTAAGCCAGTAATATAATATCACATCTTTATGCTTGCTTTTTATACAGCATTTCCTAAATAACACTTTAACGCCTCATTATACTGTCAATATCTTTTTGTATATGGGAAATGATTTGTGCTGCATTAGCTATTTTATTACCTTTCTTGATTTTCTTTTCAATGATTGCTTGAAAGGATTTTCTAAAGATAAAAAAATAAGCGTCAAATGCACTGTTTCTGAACAAATAATACTTCTAAGCTGTACTATGAGCTATTCTAATGGCCTCTTTCTTCCTAAAATGATAATTTTATTACCATTTAATTTTTTGCTTGCCACTTTTTTTATATTTTCCTTAAAGTATTTCTATTTTATTTTGTAAAATATTTTAAACACGGAAATAAATAACAAAGTTTCAAAAATTTAAAATACGTAAGATGTTGTCATCGATTCTTTTTTTAAAAAAAAATGAAATCGCCAGAAAATTTATTGGCTTATTCTCCATACTTGATAAATGTTTAAAACTGATTGTTATTGAAAACCATCCTTGGAGAAAAATGCTTAAAATAATCTCATGTAATCTCACAACTTCTTAAAAAAAAGTTTAAATATTTATAAAAATTCTTCTAGTGTGCACTTCTAACAAATAAATTATAGGTTGAACTAATTGACATACAAATATCATAGTTATAAAACAATTTTCTCTTTTTTTTTTTCAAATTTTGCCACTATTCATCATGTGGCTTTCAAAATTATATATTGTATCGAATTTTCTATTCCCTCTAATATATAGAACATAAAACAAGTGGCTATTGATATAATTATTTTAATTACACATTCCTTTCGTTCTACATATTTTTCAGAAGTTGGAAAGCGAAATAGAAGATAACCATGAAAAGAAAAGCAGAAAAATACAAACAAAACTGAAAACTTCTCGTATCATAATTAGCACCCTATAGAAGATTTTAAAAAAGCAGAATTCTTATGTAATAACCTAACTCCAATTTATTTCAATAAAGCGTTTATGTTTCCTCAAACGAGATCCTTGTTAACTTTCTTAACAAACAGAATCAAAAAATACTTTATACAACATTTTGCGAGCTACGATGTAACGGACAGAGCACTAAAAGTTAATTATCCCATGAAGAATTATTATAATTATAAGATTGGACAGAAGAAAGAAATGATCTAAGCCAGAACGTCTACATGTTACTCAAATAGCTATCATTGTGTGTATTAAAACTCTTAATCATTTCCAATCCTGCGAAGAAGAAAAAAGAAAAGAAAAAAAGATCGTGGCCCGCTTTCTGAGCGAAATTTACCACGAACCTTATAATTAATTTTAAGCAATGACAATTCAAATGTGATTTAGTTGAAGTTAATAGCTGTTTTATGACATACGAGTAATTGTTAAGCATTGACGTTTACTTTTTGGTAAACTTACCACGACCTGCGTTATCTCACTCGTTAAATACGACTTTATGGTTATAGTACGAATTTTAATAGCATGTATAAACGATAAATTTATTACGATTTTCAGTCACCAGTAATCGAAGATCGTTTTTCATCCGTGATAAAGGATACATAAATTTTATTTTATGCCTTTTTGCATTTTCGTGACGTGTTTATTGTTCCCTGAGAGAGACACTACATGGTTAAATGATAAACCTGAGAACAACCCTTCTGAATTCTAAATACGTATCCTGAATTCTTCTCAAATTTTATTTCTTTGAGGTCCTGGAAATTGTTTTGGCTCATACTTGGAGTATAGGTATTAGATCTCAAGTGAAAAATAACGCTTTTCTGATCTTCTGTCAAGGGAGGCATAAAGCACGTCGAATATATTAAATGAAACTTAGGAATTCGTATCTTTCAAGCATTTAGAGCATAGTAAGACAGAAGGGCAGTTTATGGTAAACATATCTGGGGAGGGGGACTGAGGTATAATTGAGGAGCATTTGTTAGTGATCAGTCTCAATTACAAAAGGTATCACAAAAATTTAGAAAGTTTTCCAAGTATTTGTTTCTAACCCCTTAAGGGGTCAATTTTTTTGCTCAAAGTGTTCCAAAAAAGAGCCCATTTTTTATTGCACATAACTAAGAGTTCTTAAACAGAATACGAAAATGAAAGAGTTTTAGTTTAATTTTCAATTTTAAAGTTTTCACTCTATTTTTTATTTTATAATTGTGGAACACAAAAAACTCTAAATGTTGGTTTTTTATATGTACACTCTGCATGCTTTAAAGAATGTTTCATCTTAAAAGAATTTATCTCATACTTACAAAAATATTTCATGTTCGTACCTCTTTTTCAAATGGTTGTGCATTTTTTGAGGATATATATATATATATTTATTTATATGCGCACACAATTTGAAGCATGGTGTAATATTCAGTCTTACATTGCGATGGGGACAGAGATAAAAATGTAAGATATAAGGTCTTATCTACAATTATAAACAAAGAATTTTTCTCTGTTCAGTATTTTTGAACAGTCCATATTCGTTCATAATTTATCCTACATTGCAAAAAATATGAAGTAAAAATTTCAAAATATTCAAAGCCCACAACTTTTAACTGTGATTATTGCCCATTTTACAATGCGTTCGTCTCACACTTGGCAGGAGATATGACAGTGTTTAATTACAGTTGCTTACTTTCCTGCATAACAAGAATTTGTAAGCACACCAGTCTTGTTAATATGATTGGCGTTTATAATATTTGTTAGTGCACTCTGTGAACAATATTCAATGGCTTCAAATTAAAACATGTGTAGTTTTTATTTCTGATGTAATAAAATAGTAATTGTCTTAAAAAAGCCTAGAACAACATAAAAAGAACACAACATAGGACAAAAAATATAACAAACATAAAGAAAAAAAACGATAATTATTTGCATTTTTTGTTAGAACAGAATAATTACAAATTTTATTCTTTCTGTTTACACTAAAAGGCTCTATATAATAATAACCTTAATCTTTCAAAAATTCTGTCGTAGTGAATTTTATTTTCAGTTCGTTTTGAAAAATAATATCTAAATCCTTATTTTTGTTTATTTCAGGAGTATTAGTATCACGTACATAGATCTTATTTTTCACAAAAAAAATTTAAATAGATCCCACAAAATATCTACAACGGCGTCTTTGTTTACAACTAATGTAACCTTTAAACTATTTGCAATTAATCGCTTAAAATAGATTGCAATCAGGTCATAATATACATAATGTTATTCATCAAAATTAAAATTTAAAAAAGTGTTGAAATCTATTATTTTTCAAAAAACTAAAAAGTACAACTAGGTGCACCTGAAACTATTTTAAAAACCCATTCTGCAAGGTGATTTTTCATCCATCATAATTTATCACGCTGCAGTCAATTCCTCAGAATAATGTAATATGTGTGTTGACTCCTGCTGAAGAGTATTCAAGCGATTTAAAATGCCTTGGCAAAATCTTTGGAATATTAAATGCATTACTCTGCAGCTTTCAAGCTATTAGATGGTATCTTTATTGATCGCTGTATCGAAAATCTCACTATCATTATGAACACTCGTTTTGTATCCCCTTGCCTGCTCATTCTATTTATTCGATCGCTCGCTCAATTAGAAGATGGAACAATGGTGTCAAGTAACCAATTTCGCAAAATTATCGCCTGTGTTTAAACTAGCGAAATTTTCTTCATTTTTCTGGTGCTAATCTTTAGTTGCGATCGCAAATTTTAAAAATTTCAGCGGAAGCTTTATTCGAGAAACCCAATAGCATGCAAAATTTAAAACAAATTCCCCTTCTTGGAAAAGTTAGGAATTATTTTATATAAAATTGTTGAAGTAAATTAAACTATATATTTATAAAAGTTGCTGCCTAATCAATAAATGTTACAACGCATACTTCATATACTTAATTACCTGTTAACCACCAGAATCTCTGGGTATTTCATTTTAGTATTTTGTATTATAAATCATAGTATTTTTAATACTATCCATTCTTTTTATGTCATTGTGATCTAAGTAGTAGTTTTAAGCTTTCAATTGTATTGAAACATATGCTGATAGTCTTCACCTCTTGATTTAAAAATGATAAGATTTGAATTTCAAAAACAGAAGTATGCTTACCTTTAACGCCCTTGTAGTCCATTCTCACCGTCGAAGTGGATTTCCCTAACAGCAATTTGTAACAGATTTTCTTGTAAGCGGATTACTCAACAAAAGTATCATGCTTGAAAAACGTTAAGTCTGTAAGTCTAATTTTTCAAAAAGGATGAATTTTTATCTATAAATCTTTTTGAAAGTCGATTTCTTTAAAATCCGATATTGGCAAATATCTACACAATAACAAAGCATACGGTTGACTGTTTTCAAGTATGTGGATATAAAAACTCAAAAAAAATTTTTTTGTCTATAACATCGCCCCCATAACCCCTTTGGTACTACTTCGAAGCCTATTTTTGCAAAACTCCTTCTTAGAGGATCTCCACACAACAAAAAGAACGAACATGCCTTTCTAATTTCAAGTCTGTAAATTCCAATGGCAGCGGAGATTTCGTGATTACCAAATGAATTAGAGTAAGTCTCTTTTTTCCTATATATATATTTAGACTCACAGTATTGGTACTGATGGCCTTATATTATCTACGTAGTGGATACAACATAGTCAAAATGCTAAAGGTATCCGAGTACGTTCGCAACCATGATTTTGAAAATGAGTATAAATGCATAACTTTTTTGATATTTAGCGTCGCTTGGATTAGAATATACAAATAAATTGTATAAAGAATATTACTGTAATAAAAAGTTACCTAAATGCAATTTTTTGGCAAAAAGAGAAGAAAGAATGACATATTTTCGAAACATTCTCCTTTTATGGAAAATGTTTCTATAATAATAATATGTTTTGCTTATATATCGATAAGGCTTCATTACTGAGCTTGAACTGGGATTTTTTTGAAAAATTTACTTTATTCTCAAAGTTACGATCAATTGAAGTAGTAACCGATATTTTTGGGGGATATTTTGTTAAAAGTTTTCTATTTTGATGTAATAAAATATGTGATGGGACTTAACGTGAATTTCTTCTAATCCTCTTGGGGAATCTTTGGAACCAGCAATTGAGTTATTTCACAGCCATCCCTCTCAAGAAGAAACCTTGATATGCAGATTAGCTGGTATATACATAGTAGAAGTTTAGTAATCAAGGTAGGGGGAAAAGAAACTGAGTTGCGGAAAGCAGTACTGTTACGGTAAGGATCGGAATTTACACACGTGATTATAGGACTGGCTTTAGGTAGTAAAATAAATTAAGGAAGTTAGGATTCTTAAGATAACTTTTAGTAAAGTTAAGCTAATAGGATTTCATGCACTTATTTACATAGGGTTTTGAGCTATCGTTATATCACTCTAAATTTTCCCTCTATAGCTTGCTTGTATTAGATTATTATATTTGGTAATAATAAATTGGATTTCTCATGGCTGGTTTGGGTCATCAATCCTTACCCCCTACAGATTTAGGTCGAGTAGATGAAGAGATGGCTTCCCCAAGCGGGAGGCCATTACAAATATGAATAAATCCATTTCAAAATAATATATTTCAAAAATTCTAGTTTAGGCTCTGTATAGAAGTTTTATCATGTATAGGCAAAACATTATTATTATTATAGAAGCATTTTTCATAAAAGGAGGTTTGAAAATATGTCATTTTTCTTCCTTTTTTGCCAAAAAATTGCATTTGAATAATTTTTCTTGTAATAATATTCTCAAAACAATTTTATATATATATTCTAATTCAGGCAATAGTAAATATAAAAAAAACTATTCATTTATATGCTTTTTCAAAGTCATGTTCTAAACGTAGGCGGCTACCTTAAAATGAAGAGGGAGGATAACTATTAAATGCATAAATTACTTAATAAATACTAATGCTCTTCATTGGCTGTTTCACTTACACTCAAGGATACCAAACATAAAGTAGTATTTACCAAATAAATTTTTATTTGTTCTTCTTGATACGTACATTTTAATAATCACAGAAAATATTTTTAAGTAATTATTTTTAATTACTATACAGATCAAGATCAGGTATCAAGCAGTACTAATTACAAAACTAAATTAATCACTATATAATGTTTTCTAAGATATTTGGTGTATACTACAATGCAACAGGTGCTGTAATACTCATGAAATGTTTATGACTAAATTATGACTAAATGTTATTTATTGCATTTCGTCAACTATTTCTACTTAGTGACTTCGTAATAATACATCCAAATAATGTAAGAAAATTTAGATTATTTCTTTATTCATTTTGTGAAAAATCCTCCTAAAAATATGTGATATTTAATAAAGGACATGAATTCACAAATTTATCAAATTACAACAGAGAGTGTCCATCCGATGAGACGGCCGATGATAGCTTCGAATTCAAAGATATATATATAAACAATGATAAAAATATAGGTACAGTAAAATATTCATTTGGTTTTGTGCAAAAAATGACTGGCAACGTCTTTATGATTAAAGCTATCACTTTTAAGTGTTATGTGTGTTTATTTATATGTTTTCGATTCTGATAAAAGAAACAATATGTTGTTCTTTTTGTGAAATTATTTCCTTACAGCTTTCTGGACAGCACATTCATTGAGCAAATGATTATGAAAAATGGCACACAGCAAAAACGTCTAACCATTGCACGCAGCATCTCATCAGCGTGTAGTCCCCGTAGAAGGAATGCTTGGGAAGAAGCGGGAAAAAGAGCGTGGGGGCGAATCACTAAGTTATCCTTCCGCCAGAAAAAAAAATAGTTCACTCGCTTCAACCCAACACAGTAAATATACCGAAAAGATGTAAAATTAGGAAAATTATTTATATGGTCTGCAGTATTTCTTTCGAATCTTGTCGATTTAACAAAAGGTATATTTTTAAATGCTTTGCTTTCAAAATTAAACTTTGTCGCGAACTCTCTTCTGTGGAAGTGTGAGGGAGGAAACCAAAGAATAAAACATTTTCTTAAGACAAAGACTTTCATAATGATTATCAATTCACTATCTAAATTCGGCTTAAGCTGTAGGAGTAAGTCAAGTTAAATATTAATCTAAATATATAACAGCAAATTTAGTACTTATCGTGAATAGAAGATCCTCAGCAATAATAAGCGTCCTAGAAAGACCGTCGAATCCTTTTTACTTGAATCCTGGCAATTTCAACTGTTAACTTCGTAGTTCCCGTATGACAGCAATCACCATTTTCTCTACTTCCCTCTTCACTTGACTTTAAACAGCAACCCTCATTTACATAAATAGCGGTTCCTTTACAGAAAGCAATTTTATAATCATATAACGCTCTCGACAGAATGTTCCCTAGTGGATTAGTAAGAATAGCGAATAGAATCCGTTACAGCTTCACAAGTTACATTATTGTATGTATGATATTACGCACTACATTCAGTACATATATTAAGAGATTAATTATGATAAGGACCTTTAGAAGTGCTAACATTCTCAAATCAAAAGTGCACTGACGTAGTAAGTAATGTATTAATTTAAATTTCATAATATCTTATCTTATATCTTACGTAGAATAAATTTTCTGTTTCATAAGGAAACAAGATTTTGAAGCCTCAAAATCTTTAATGTGCGTGTTACTTTTTTCCTATAATGATAATGAATATAAGAAAAAATAAATACTTTCAGGGAAAAAGGAAACATGAATGAGATTTTGACTTTCACTGAAAACATGTTTTCTATAACATTTACTTTCCATAAATTATACTTTGACGTTGATTCAATACTAAAGCTGTATCATTAACACTGTGCAACGAAAATTAAAAGCGCTTTCTTTAAAGGGGACTTCAAAAGCAACTTTTTAATGAAATTTAATGTAAGTGTACGTGCTTGAACATATTTATTAAAACTGTTTTGAATTTACAAGAAAATAAACAAATCTAATCTTTTAATAAAATTACTTTGAATTTTTTTTTAAAGAAAGGAGCGAAAACTAACCTTTTCTGCTTTTCTTAGCGCAAAAAAAAAGTTTAATTAAAAGATACTGAGCAAATTTATTTTTTCAATCTAAGAAAAAAATTAAATCATAACAGCTTAAACATGATCAGAAAATAAATAATTTGGCCTTCAGATATTCACAAATTAAATCGATAGAAAATTGTTATTGAGCTTTGTAACTCTTTTTTTTCCACTTACCATCATAATCTTTAATTAGGTAATCAGTGTATAAGCAATGCTTTAAAACATCTAAGTTTTTCTTTTAGATTTTCAGGGAAAAATGCATTTTTTCATTGATTATCATCGCTTAAATAAAATACTAATAGAAGTACGACAGCTCAGCCCCTTTTTTACACTCCCTGCAATGCTTTTCTACCTTCTAATGACTTTACTTTGTCATCATATATTACCAAGTTTATTAAGAGGTTTCTTTTTGCGAGTAATTATTCAAATTATATTTTTACTGCACTTGTGTAACTACTTTACACTTAATTTCCTTCTCTTTCCTTGAATTATGTGTAATAATGTTTATTAATTGATTTATTGTTCATTAACATTGCATTTCAAAGCAACACGTGATCTATTGACGATGATTTTAGCCTTGGTCAATTAAAAAAACGACTATTTTTCAAATTTCCTCGCTAGCCTTCCACAGACTTTAGACCTCGAAAAATTTAAGTGCATCTGTAGGAAAGATGATATCGACAATGTTTTTCGAAAAAGAAGGTTTGGTGCATACAAAGTTCATGCCAAAGTGTGCCTCGGTTACTGTATCTTCTTATGGGGTGTTGGAAAGCTAAAATCTTATTTTTTTGACAATTTGAGATTTTTACATTTTCAAATTGTACAGATTTTAACCTTTCTAAAAATATACATTTCTTTAACCTCTAGGTTAATTAGAAGTCCTTAAAAACTATTTTCAAATAGTGGTTGAAAATGGGCCACGCCCATTTGAATGGCGAAAAATGTAAACAAAGTACTTCATTTTTGCTTAAAAGTTCAACGTCTGATATAAACCAAAACATTTATCTTTTATTGTAAATTGAGCCGTTTATTTTTTTTATTTCCTAGCCAATTAGAAGCCTCACTGTATGCATTAAAATCAATTTATCTCAAAATGTAAAATTTGATGTTTGATGTACCTTTTCTGAGAAGCTACTGTTAACAGGTAAGCAAACTTTTTATGATATATTTATAATTATGACTCATAGATACTGAAATAAGTTTCTTGTAAAAAACTCAAAAATTTGTTTTTCACAATTTTTTTTATGTGAAAAATGGATCAAATTTCACTATGTTCGATAAAATATTTTATAAATTATAAAAAAATTCAAAATTAATTAAAACCTCCTTTCAGTATAATGATAAATGTATACTTTAATTGTATGAAAAATTTTAAACATGTACATATAACAAATTTTAAGAAAAGGTACATCGAAAACAGCCAATTTAACATTGTCGGTATAGAGGTTTCCCAAACCCCTTATAGTTGTGGTTGTTGTCTTGTTCTTCCCGAAGGGAAGGAAGGAAAGTTGCCAGAGCCTTAGACAGGTTGAACTTTTAGATGTACGCCTGCCGTTGACCGTAGCCTTGAGCACCATACAGGTGAAAGTACGATTATTTATTTTAACTCCGTTCTACCCCGATTTAGAGGGAGGACACCCTGGAAAGATCAGGGGCCTCAAACCTCGAATCCCCTTCCACCAACCTCACGAGAAGACGCGGTTTGAAAGCTATTTAGAGTACCCCAATGCCGCAAAGGCACTATACATTTACAAACATCCAAGTCTTCTCCAGGATTCGAACTTAGGCCGTACGGCACAGCAGTCACCGTCACTAACCCCTAAACCGGATGGGCGACTATCTTCTTATAGTGAAATGCTAAAGTAATTGGGAAAAACACCAAAAAATAGAGGGTCAGGTAATCCATTGAAAAGCATTGTACTCTTATATACCTACACGAGACTACACGCAGCAAAAATGGACTCACTT
>BMAV01013132.1:418784-469311 GCA_019973955.1 Trichonephila inaurata madagascariensis
AATGTGTGTGTGTTTAACTTTTTTCTGGAGTAGAGCTTAATTTTATTTCTACTATTCCTTTAATATCTTGAATAGTTAAAAGAAAGATCAAACCTAAATCCATATATCGGCATTCATAACAAAAAGCATGAAAAATGATTTTAGTCATAATATGATTGTATTTTAGCGCCATGATCAGCATTCTGCTTTTGTGAGTCTCATATTTAAATTAAAACATGTACTTTAATAATCATTTGTGATATTTCATTGTATGCATTTTTTTATATTGAATACATTTTAAAAAATCCGACTACGTTCGGAACCGTGATTTTGCAAAATCGTATAAATGGATAATATTTATGATATTTAGTGTCACTTAGATTAGAAAACGTACATAAAGTTGTTTTAAGAATATTATTACAATAAAAAATTATTTAAGTACAATATTTTGACAAAAAATCAACATAGAATGACCCATTTTCAAAATATTCTCCTTTTATGAAATATGCTTCTATTATTATAATATTTTGCCTGTATATAGCTCAGACCTCTGTACAAAGGCTGAAATATAATTTTTGAAATACATATCTTAGAAGTGGATTTATCCATATTTTACTACAACAGAGGGGAGAAACTTTAAGAAAAAAACGCCGATAAAATTATTTCAATTGGTAGTAACTCTGAAAATAAGGCGAATTTTTCAAAAATCCTAGTTCAGACTCTTTGGAGAAGTCATTACTTTATATAAGCACAAAATATTATTGTTATAGAAGCATTTTTTATAAAAGGACGACATTTTGGAAAAAGGTTATTCTAAATTGATTTTTTACCACCAAATTGTATTTAAATAATTTTTTTTGTCATAATGTTTTTAAAACAATTTTATACATGTATTCTAATCTAAGTGACACTAAATATCATGAAAATTATCCATTTATGCGCTTTTTAAAAATCCCGGTTCCGAACGTAGTCGGATACCTTAAAGATACCTAAAAGATCTATGAAAAATAACAAATTTAATGTTTTAACTTTCAACCGGGGGCATGCCTGACCAAGTATTACGACAAATATGTTTATAAGAGAGAAATAGCTTATACCGCTTTCAAATATATGACTTAAATATTTTGGGAGTATTGATGCTCCTCTAGCTGAGAAAAATTTTACTCAAGTTTTTCAAAACTTTTGAAAAAAATTGGATGTTTTTCTACACATGTTTCACGAATTACATGATCTTAAGAAAGATATCAAGGATAGAGACTCATTTTGGGAAAGCGATCCCAAGGATGAGAATATTTACGTAAACTAGATCAGCATTAAATCTGAGCTATGTACATCTGTGATGACGATCTAGAAGAATAATTTGAACTCGAATTTTATATTGGTAAAGATAAAACCACAAAATGAAGTAAAACAAAATATATAACTAGTTGAAATACGAACTAGTTGAGCATAGTAAGAGTTAGAACTTGTGGAGCATAGTAAAAGTTAGTCAAAAGTTATGCAAAAAGTTAATGCAAAGTTAAAAGAGTAAAAACTGGATCCCACTTTTGAAAATAAAAGCTATACATACGGTAAATGAAACATAGTTCTATAGTTTAATCATTTGTAAATCATGAGAAGCTCATTAGCTTAAATTTAATTATCAAAGTTACTATGAGCAAAAATATGACAAGAATTTTCAAAATATTTTATATGCATTTGTGCACTATTTTGATTATACAAGAAATGGCAAACAGTTTGCCTTCAGCTAAAGCAGATCTTGACATTAAATAATTGCTCTCCAAGTCTCCAAAATTAAATGAATGAGAGTTTATATTAACGTCGTTCTATAAAGCAACACGAGAGCTACTTTCGATTGATATATCGTTTTTGTAAATCGGAAGATAAGTTGGAAAAAACTTCGATTGAAAAATATAAACGAACAAATTAGGCAATACGACCACGCCTCCTTTTTTTTAGATAAAAAGCTAAAAAAGGCTTTTTGATTTAAAAAAAATCTATTTTAAAAAGAGAAGAAATAACTACAGTAAGACCCCGCTTAACGCTGTTTCGTTTAGTGCTGTTTCGGTTTAACGCTCTTTTATTTGAATTGGAGGATTCCCCGAATTAGCGGTATGCTTCTCGATATCCGAAGCAGTTTATCTGTGTTTCTTCTTTCCAGCGGCGTTATACGAACGTAGTTTTATCATTTCAAACATTTGTTAACATTATTGTATGTATAAATATATATAATATAACGATTTTTATAGAGAAAAATATTGTGATTTTTAGATTTTATCATGGGTGATAATAAAAAACACGAAAATAAAGCAGCAAGAAAAAACAGAAGCAAATTTTGACTGGAATTCAAAGGCATAACGGGGACGTTATGGATGCCTTATCCACTTACCAACAACTTCTTACAGAGCGCAAAAGGAAAACGCAAATTACACTAGATGCCTTCTTGCTAAAAAGGCAGAAAATTGGAAATACAGAAGATACTGTATGATCTGAAATGTAAGCATACTGACTTAGAATTTTACTTATTTTTATATGTTTATTCATTTATTATGTTTCTATATTTGTAAGAAATACATTTTTGTTTTATTGTTATAAAACACATAATTAATAAATTTAAAGGGAAAATACCTGGTCACAATTCGCTACCCATCTTCCCCTAACCCCATTATTTACATGATAAGATAACCTCGTTTAACGCTGTTTCATATTACGCTCTACTTTGATGGAACGTATACCTCGCGTTAAGCGGGGTCTTACTGTATAAGAAATGAAGGTGTTATATATAAAGCAGGATATTTCTGAGTAATTTTTAATGTATTTTTTTTTCTTTGTGAAATGAGTGCATATAAAAATTTTAATTAAGGTATCTTATAATAATTTTATAATTTCAGTTTTTATTCATCAAATATTTTTCATACAAATATAATATTTAAATATTATATGAAGAAAAAAACTAAAATTTCTGTCATAGCAGAAAAAAAAATTTTTTTTAAATTTTTTCTTGAATTTTCTTGTGTAATTAAAACTCTCTAAACTTGATCATTTATAAAAAAGTATGGGTTCAAATAATATGAAATGCAATTACTTTAAAGTATAATATATAGCTAATAACTTAAAGTAGTATTTTAAGTTTATTTAAGCGTATTATAATTATTTTTTTCAGAATTATAAGCTTTAAATTGGTTTTTCTCTGTTTGAGTTTTTTCGATACATTAGTGCATTCAAAATGCTACTCCTTCTACAATTATTTACCAATAACTTCCATTTTTTTAGTGTGTATTATATATAATTCATGTAACAAAATTAGAGGTCCATTTCTCTATAAACTGAATATTTTTTTTATGTAGGAGATACTGGCTTTTTCCTTGAATTTTAGCATGCATATATCAAAATTTTATTTTTTTTCTCCAAAACTAATTAAGTTATTGTGATTCAGTGAATATTAACGTCGCACTATTCAGCTACTCAATGGCTTTTTGCATTTATTGTAAAATCGATCCCTGAAGCTGTTAAAAACATCCTAAAGAATATTACAAAAAAAAATTCAGGTTAAAAAAATAAATAATTTCAAAAGGAGTTAGATTTCTTAAAATTTTCCAAATTTTCTTAAAAAATTTTTAATTTTTAAAATTATGTGAATAATATGTGCAAAATTTCATCCCATATCATTTTTTTTAATAAAAAAATTCTATTAAATGCTAAAATATAATTTTTAAGTACATAAATAAAAAAAATTATTCAAAGGGTACCAAGTTCTCTTACATAATCGATCCCCTTATTTTTTTTCTCTTCGTTAAATGTTGTTTTTCTTATTTACATTTTAAGTATATTTCATTCAAATTATATTGATAATGTATCAGTAGTCATGATAATTAGAAATTCATTCAATATTTTTTTTTTAAATTCTGTATCTGCTGTATTTAGCTTTCAATTTATTATTTTAAATTCAATCCTGTCTTTCTGGAATAAATTCCATGGAACTATTTATGGTTAAATATGTATGTTGTCTCTTATATAGACAAGTATGTAGTACCTAAAACATTTGACTTTATGTTCCAAAAAATATTTGTTATGTGAAACATTTAAGCACACACGCAGCGAGATATAAACTCAGAGACTAATTGGAAAGAAAAAGTTTCAGATAAATTTATTTACTTTCGTAAATGTTTATTCAAAAGTTCTCCTTTGTTTAAATAATGTTTAAAACCAATTCATATTTTTCCATCCTTTTTACTCTGAAAAATATATTTAATTTCAAAAATATTCAGGTAAATTTTCATTAAAGAATTTTATTGAAACCATTTAGTGAATTCCTGATGCGTATGTCGTATTAAGTGTATTTTAAGTGTACTTACACAGCATTATATTTTGAATTAAATGTGAACATTTTATGCTTCTATGTTTGTTATTCCATATTCTTCTACCCATGTTTAGCTTAACAAAAAAGCTTTAAAAATATTTAGTACAATTTTAGTCGAATTCATGTTTAAAAGGCAACTCAGTCAATTGCCAGTTGTTAATTGCTCTTAACTATGTTTATCTTAATTTAAAGTAGTTTTTAAAGTAACAAACCCCCCAAAATAGAAGATTCCTTCATCTGGTAAATAACCAAACTATGTTACCATGCAATGTTGTCTTTGTATGTACTTTTTAATCTGAAATATACTGTTTAGGATAAAATGGCATGTGTGTAATACTAGATAAAGGTACCATAATGATAAAGTGACGATAAGATTTTGTCACTAAAGTATGATATGCCTTAAGTGCTATCTTGAATTTTTAAATAGAATGAAAACAATAAAAACACAGTTTAAAATGAAAACAGTATTTAATGGCACTTTTATTAGGAAGAATAATTTTTGTATGTGCATGCGCCGTAATAAACTTGAACAGCCGTGGTAGCCAATTCGTCATGTTCGCAAACTCGGAGCCAGTGTTGTCTAGTCGTGGACTCGAGTCCAAACGCCACTGAAGACCCATTATGTAGAGAAACTGTTGCACATTAAAGCAAGCGTGGCTCAGAGTCATCACGTTGGTGTGGTAGGGAAGTTAGGAGAGGTGATACCAGAGCTCAAGTGTCGTTGCCGTCACTTGATCGTGTGATTCAAAATTATGAGGTTCGTTGTACCAGTCCCCCTCGTGTTGCTTCAGAGTGCAATGTAAATTAAAATCAAATTAAATATATTGAATTTGATACTTTTTTGAAAAATAAATCTTTCCTTTTTGCAGCCCTTATCATCGGACCTATTAAGCTCGAACAAAATTTCAACAGTCACTAATTATTGACTGAACTTTTATATAAATTAATAAACCCTAATTAAATAATAACCATGAAAATTCCGTTGGCCTTGTTGGTTATGTATTATTATTAGATGATACATTGATTATATTTTGAATAACAAGTAATATGTGGGTATTTAAAATTCAATTTTATCTACAAATGATCGTAAGGTACAATAATTCTCCCAAAACATCCATCATGAAAAATAAAATAAACTTCTTCTAATGCACACTAAGGTACAAGCTTATTGAATGTTTCAAATGAAATCTCAGTACAATTGAAGATATCATTATTGTACCTATTGCAAAATGTTATACATGATTACACGAGGAATCTCAATTACATTTATAAAACTTTCTTCATAGCCATATCACATGACCAACGTCTCTGATAGTCTTATTTTTATTTTAAACAATCAGCTATACAAATAAATAAAATTGAAGTGTCTGTTTGTAATTTGAAATTAACAGCTTTTCACTAAATGCATTTAAAAGTATAACCGGTACTTATATCCAAAAATCAATTTTTTTAATTTTTGTCTGTCTGTCTGTTTGTCTGTTTGTTCCGGCTAATCTCTGAAACGGCTAGACCGATTTTGACAGAACATTCACTGGCAGATAGCTAAAGTTATAAGGAGTAACTAAGGCTACTTTTATTTTAGGAAAAAAAATTAGGGTTCCGCGAAAACCAAATTAAAACCAATGAAATAGTGAACTATATCCTATGAAGTTAGCCTTAACCGGGAAATTAACCCGGTTCCGTGCGTGCGTATACTCTCAGAACGTGTGGGCCTGGGGGAATGCTTCTTTCTCCTTATGTTGGTCTTGGAAGGGGTTAAGTAATAATTAGAAATCGATGTTAAACGTCGTTAGATTTCCTTTCATGAAAATAGTTCAGTTTTTATTTACTTTGAAATTGATAAATATAATATTATATAGAGAGAGATTTTTTTCATTAAATTTAATATTGTATATAGAGAAATTGTTCAATAAATTTAATACAAAAAACCAAAAATTAACAAAAAACAAAGAAAAAAATTTTAAAAAAAAGAAACATCGATTCACAAAGTAGAAGAATGACATTATTCTCTCTCTCTCTCTCTTTTGGCATAGGTATTCCTTTACGTGGAATACATAATTATTAAGTTTTCGTAAACTTTGCGAATTGAATAAACACTTTTTTATTAAATTCCACGTGGACGAAGTCGCAGGTAAAAGCTATTTAACATAAAACAAATGCATTAGAAAGTAATATAATATTAACACGTATTACACATCCAGATACAAATTATTTACACTATTGTAAGCGTTTATTACACAAAATTTGAAACAATATGTTACTTTTGCTGAGCAGAAGGAAGGTGTTTTCAAAAATCGACCCACAAGAAAGTTATGGGGCGTTATAAATAAAAAAAAATATATTTTTTATCAAATATTATATCTACAGACTTAAAATTTAGCAAACATGGTTTTTTGTTCAGCTGGGATATGCAAAAAGTTGCTTTTTTTTAATTAACAATTCACGTAAAATTAACCCATTATAAAAACTTCTTTATCCTTCAGTCTGTGTTTAATTTTTCAATTCACCTGTGCGAAGAACGGGTATACCAGCTAGTTTTTAATAAACTTTGATTGAAACAGATGTTAATGCGATATCACATTGCGTCTGCTAAGCCATTGCAGAAGGTGACTAAGTGTTAAATATCAGGAATTTATTTTTAGTGAGTTTGTGAAACCGCGTTACCGGTAATAGGAAATAACTTTGGTCAGATTTATCCCTACACAAGAGACCGCTAACGACATCAATGAGCAAAGCCACCCTCTCTTAGAATAAATAAACTACCATCCCTCTACGAAAAAAAGGGAAAGCGTTAGTGATTAAATACTGAAATCTCTTTTATAAGTTTAACAGTAATTTCCGCATTGTAATGGACACAAAAATTACTTGTTTTTTTTTTCTTTCATCAAGCCATTTGAAAGCTAGAAGGATATTTTTTACCTCTCTCTTTTTTGCTTCTTTCGTTTCCTCCAGCACTTTTCAAATTACCTCTTCTTCCTCTCTCTTTTACTGCAAGTTAAAATGTATAGAAAAACCAGGCGTCGGCTCCAATTAAATGAAAAAGATTCCCGGATCTGCTTTCACTTCATCGGGAGCTTTGTTTCCTGTATAAATGGGAATTTAATTATTAAGTTCAATTAGGAAGAATTCGTTGAGAAAAAGAAAAGAAAAGTGTGAGAATCATTCATTTGTTCTTCTCAGACGAAAAATCAAAGAATCGCAGATAGAAAAAAATAACTCGCGAAATGATATAAAAGCTAAGCTATGAATAAATAAAAAAAGATATCGATACTTGTAATGTCTTATTTTAAATTAGCAAAAAATCTATCTCGGATGAAAATTAATTTAATTCTTCTGTATTTGAAATGAACAGAAGGTTTTCAGTATCTTTAAATATTGTACTTAAAAGGGATTATCTTAAGATTCTGGAGTAACATATTATGTTTTTTATATTCATTTTTAAGTAATATTTTTATACCTAATTTTAAATGTTTTAATTCAGTTACCGAGTAGTTTATATAAATATTTTGCATTTATGTAATTCGCTAATGTTCTAAAACAGTTCTGTGTATGACTGATGACTTTTTTGATTCAGCTCTACAGAGTGCAGTTTTCAAATGTCATTTATTTTATTGTATTTTGAATTCTATTTGTAAATTCACTCAATTTAATTTGAATTCTATTTGAATTGTTCTTTATTGACTGGAACCACAAAAATATTTCTTTATATACCCCGTGTAAATAATTGTTAAAAAATAGCATCTCTATTATGTAGCTGTACAAAAGTAGTTTCTATGCATACGTTTATTTCAAAGAAAGTTGAAAGTCCGTGAAAAGTTGTGAATAGAGAGCATGTATTTTTTTCTTTTTCATCGAAGTAAAGACAACATTCCATAATATTTGTTTTGCAGCATTTTCAAATAAAACTTCGCTGTTGATAAACACGTTTTTTTTTTTCTTTATGCTAAGAAATAACTAATTAAGAGAGCTTTTATCTTCATTTAATGCTATTTTTTTCTGGATGTAATGTAAATTATTTTTTGTTCCCCGTTTTGAGTTAGTACTGTGTATTTTGCAATCCTTTTAATTACTGTTAGTAAGTAACATTTACTTTTTTTTTCCCGCTTAATTTGTTAAACGATATTTATATTTCCCTGTATGATTTTATTACGTGTGACCCAATAATTTTGAATTATTGAAAATGTTTCTTACAAATTCTGTAATACCTTGAAAAAAAATATTTCAAAGTTTCTTAGTGATGGAATTTAAATGCTTTTTCAAAAGATGGCGTCTACAGCTGTTTATAATACTGTATTATAGTTTTATTAGAATTTGATAGTTTAGATTGATTTTCTAGACTATTAGATGATTATTAAATGATTCTTAGGGATTCGTACTTTAAAACACTGATAAAAATAGCATAAAATCAAGTATTTGACAAGATACGCTTTAATGGTATGAAAAGTTTTAAGTGATGTGAAAAAAACTCATTTCTACAAATAATGCAATATTTATCTGACTCAAATTGATATCTAAGCTTATTATATAACAGAGCTGAAATTAACCATTAAAACTATCGAAAAAATTGCGCTTTGGTTTTGTTATGTCGGTGTACAAACCTAACTCAATAACACTAGACTTTCAGTATCATCTCTTAATTCGATGAACTGTAAAATTATTAAGTACCAAAAAAAAAAATAATATTTTAACCCATAAACGAAATATTTTTTATGCTTAAATAAAATAATTTCAAAACGTCGTCCTATGTCACATCTTCAAATCAAGTAAAACAAATATATATATATATATATATCATTCGCCCCAAAGTACACTCTATAACAAAAAAAAAACGACGCACCAAGAAGTTGTCCAATTGTAATGAAATTTCGTATGCAAAGACATTTAAAGGAACATGTAAACGATTAAAATTTGGCGGACAATGAATGAATAACGGAATCTACAGCGCATCGGAACTGCACATTCTGCAAGTGTCTAAGAAACGATTTTCAATATGAATGTCAAAATTTCTGTTGCATTGCGATTTAAGATACCTTCCAACGACTGAAAAAAAATGATTGGCGCAAGATTCGAGCTCATTACGAGAAACTGTCCGAGATTGAAAAAAGTCCTATCATTGGATTGAAATAGGCAGGTTAGGCAAATCGGAGAATCGCTCGTCATATGGGTCGAAGCGATACGGATAATTAAAAGATGCTGACAAGAATGGGTGAGTAGCAGCAGATTTCAGCGTCAGGATGGTAGCGGCAAACCTAGGTCCATAGCAGATCGATAGGATAGATTTATTGTCAGATAAATCACAGAACCTGATTCATAGTTATCACCCATCAGACGTGCGACCCACACTTGAGTGTCCACCATGACCATTCACAGACCTCTGATAGAGCGAAATTTACGCTCGCACCAACCGCTGAGCCACCTGCCACTTACGCCTGCAGACTGTCGAGCCAGATTATGGTGGTACTTGGCTCGATCAGGTTGAAATCATACTGACTGGGGACGTATAGTATTTAGCGACAAATCTGGCTTCCAACTGTGTCCTGACTATCATTGAAGACGTGTCTGGAGACGCCCATGGCAGCGTGTCGATCCTGCTTTCACTATTGCACTCCACACAGGCCCTCAACCAGAAATTTTGGTATAGGGTGCCATTTCTTTTGGCAGCCGGACCCCTTTGGTCATCATTAGAGGCACACTTACAGCCCAACGGTTCGTCGATGACATTCTGAGAACTGTTTTGCTACCGTTCATTTTGCAGTACATTGGCCTTATTTTTCAGAAGATAAAGCCAGACCACATGCGACACGTATTGCTATGAACTGTCTTACAGCTTGTCAAACATTTCCTTGGCCAGCAAGATCGCCAGATCTCTCTTCAATAGAGCATGTTTGGGATATGATAGGAAGGCGATTGCCTCTACCAGGGAATGTTGATGACCTTGCTAAATGATTGGATCGAATTTGGCAAGAAATATTGCGGAAGACTATCACTCTATGCCATGACGTATGGCGGCTTGCATCCAGGCTAGAGATGGGTCAACACCTTATTGAGCTCGTTACTTTGTAACTATGTAACTGAAATAAATCTTTCAATTTTTCTGAAATTTTAATCATTTTCATTCCGTACATAATCTTTCTATCCACCAATTTTTGTCTTTATCAGACAACTCGTTCTTGGTGCGTCGTTTTTTTATTTTTTTTTTTTATTTTTTTATTTATTTTTTATTTTTTTTTTGTTACAGAGTGTAAATTTTTTATTCGAAAATCTATACCATATAAACTTTTACATGGTTTTATTATTTTAGTAGCAGTATTATTATTATTTTAGTATTTTAGTAATGCTCAGGAATAAATATTAACAATTTTAATTTAATTTATTATGATATATTATTATGGTGTCTCAAAAAATATTAAAATCATATTGAGATTTATCAAGCCCTTATCAAAAAGGATGTAAAGAATTAAAAAATAAAATGGAAGAAAATAAGTCATATTAAATTAATAGCACCTTTATTTTTATTATATATACTTTCTTTAAAAAAAATAGTTCTCTACAGGATTTTAATTAATTTAGGCTATTCAATAAAGTTCAAAGTGAAAGTTCAACAACAAAAAAGGAGTTCTTTCACTGTCTAAACTGTGTCCACTCACAAGCTATCTATAATTAATTTCATTAATTTATTCAAATAAAACCTATTCATGCGCAAAACTAAATTTATTCTAACACATTAAAATGAAAAGATGTAAAACTGTTAATTACATAAAAGAAAGAAAGACGTGAATTACCGGAAGAGCTATTAAATTCTATTAAGATGTCCTGCTTATTTTTTTTTTTGTTACTATGTCAATAATTAATGAATTTTTTGAATTATGAAAGTTTTATTACTGCCATTGTTTTTTGTTTAAATTTAATTTAAAAGATTGCAAAAGATCGTTAATTAATTTAAGCATTTCATGTGTAGATGAAAGTTTAGAATTTTCTAAAAGGTTTCACCACATTGCTTGGGCTATTGTGCAATCATATTTAAGCGTTTATACCATAGGTTTCCAAACTGGTTCTTACGGATTCCTCGGGGTCCTTTTGACCCGAGAAAGAGAACTCCTCCTGAGAAAGAGAGAGAGTTACGTTAACAGCGTTCTATAAAGCTGCACGAGGGCTATTGGTGGAAGACCTTGCTGTTTTGAACCATGGTCAAGTGATGCGGATAACACCTAAGCTGGCACCCATTTCTCCTATCATCCACACTAACGGGAGGACGTTTTACCCTTGACTTATTTAACGTGCATTGGCCCCTCTGAACGGCGAGTCTTCATCGAACTAGGGATGGCGATCTGAGATCGATTAATCGAAAAATCGATTTTTTTAAATCGATATGTAGCATTGAATCGATTCAGTGAATCGATATTTCATCCTAGAAAATCGACATTTGATTTTTTTTCCGTTTTGGTAAAAACCATAAAAAACGAAGAATTTAAACACTAATTATCGCAGGCAGTTGTGCACCTGAAGTATGATCCTATACTTTACTGGCAAGAACAAAAAAAAACTCTTATTTATCATCACGTTCACTCAATAGCCATGTATATAAGTATCGTGGGATCATCTGCTCCTTGTGAGTGAATTTTTTCGATTGCCGGCAACATCGCAAGTAATGAGCGGAACCACTTGGATCCCAGTAGACTTGAAAGACTGTGTTTTTAAAAAGTTTAGATATTAAACATTGAGAACTATAAACAATATAATCTACTTTCTAAACTTTTTAATGTAACAAATGCATTTAGAAAATAAATGTCTTCTTTTATACCTGATACGTTGATATGGTAATAAAAATAATTGTAATTGTTGAATCCCTGGAACTAAAAAATTCCCCGATTTTACTGATAAAAGTTCGTTTATTATGGTATTTTTCTTGTTTTTCATAAAATGTATTTATATTTACATTGTAAATGTAGACTTGAAAAAAAAATCGATTTTTTAGAAATCGATCTTTTAGACTTCGATTTTTTAGACTTCGATTTTTTTGTGAATCGATTCATCAAGTTACGATTCGAATCGTTTTAAAAATCGATCTTTTTTTGAAAGAATCGCCATCCCTACATCAAACTCATGACACGCCAGCCATTAAGTCCGTGACCTTGACCACTAGACTACCGTGGCCACTTGTGACTCCTCAAGAGGTTTGTGGCAAGTCAAAACTAATTTGAGGGTGCGTGGACAACGACAAGGGGTCTGCGAAAGGCTTGATACAAAGTAAAATATTTGGGGTCCATTGCCATTATTATGAAAGTTAAAACAAATTAATCATGATTTTTACGTGTTAAAAAATGTTAGAGTAAAAATTAAAAATTTTAGAGTAAAATATATATTTTAGATAGGGGCACACACACACACACAAAATACAAGTAATGATGCGTCGCTCGATGGATGTCAGACCGATTGCGAATGTCTGTGCAGGTTTAAATAGAAGCAGAATCTCGCAAATCCATGCAATAACTTGCCCAAAATATAGAGTATAAAATCATGCATTCGAGAAACTAATCAATAGTCTGATTTTGTGCATAATCCTGAGATATGCAAAAGTAAATGCAGCTAATTTTTATTTGTTTTTGAGAAGAAAAAAAAAGTCAGTATTATTCTTTGTACTATTAGAAAAATAGAATACGCTATGAAAGTATTAAACACAATTAATATATTTTATAAATAAATTTACTAAACTTCATACTTTGTAATACTTATCAACATCATTTTCATTTTTTTTAATAATTTTCAGGACATCAAATTTAAGTTTGTAATTATCCTACTATGCATTGAAATAGAATTATTTTATTTGGGATTTCATGATCAAATTTTTGGTATAAAAAGGGATCCATGGGCACAATAACTTTGGGAGAACCACTGTTTGATACGATAAATTGATTTAATTCTACAATTACAATAATATGTAATTTTTAATGCTATTCTTCTAAAAAACAAATTTTTATGTGTTCATTCCGTTAAAGCTAATTAATAAATCTCTTTTTATTGCGAACATTTTTCATAAAATAGTAAAACATCAATATCTTAAATACTGAAAAAATATTCCTTTAAACTTTCGTTTAAAGTTCATTTGAAATATTTCTAAAGCCCGTTTAAAGTTTTTTCTTTTACGAATAATCGTTTCTGTTATTCGATTATTTTTCGGATGACTGGATAAATGAATTTGGACAGTATAATACATCAATGTCATAAACAGAAATTGAAAAAAGCTTGGCAAAGCCATGAGAAGAAAACTCATTCATCGAAATGTTAATTTCTGTTTATTTTGTTTGATGGAGCAAACATAACAGGACAAAATTAAGCAGAGAGAGGATCATAGAGAATTATCCCTCGAAAAAAGCACAAGTGTATGCGCGATGTAAATACGACTACTTAAAGTAAAGAAAACTCGTAGTATTTTCAGCAGAATGATCTTCGAAAAGACAGCTAAAAAAGTGACAGGCTTAAATTAAGTTCTGCCTTGTCAGTTCATTTGCTAACAGGAAAGTGAAAAACGAACTACGATGTTTTTACAACATTAAGCTGTTTAATAAAAGGAGCTCATGAGTTATTTTTCAGCACATGGCTTATATTGCTTCGAGCTAAGCTTCTTCTTCGAGCAATAGTTTGGTTAGCTTCTTTTTTTTAATATCCGCAGTTAGAGGAACTTCTTTATTTTTATCATTTCAACAATGCAAGCAAAATAAAATGTGGAGTTCTCTAATAATTGCGTTAAAGGATGAACTTTCAAGCACGACAAAATATTTCCCAGAGATAATATTAAATAAAAATGAAAGCTGACATCAAATGATTTGAAAAGTAAATAGAACTGAGCCTTTTTTTTTTGTCTTCTTTTGCTTCCTTTCCGAAGAAATCAGCGTTGCAGACTTAATCTTGTAAATTACAATACGCATTCCAAAGGTTGCCTTTAAAGAAGGGAAATAAAAGCACCAAGTAAAAAAGAAAGGCTCGTGCTATTCGTCTTCATATGATCGAAGTTTCCCATCGACGGAATTTAGCAAACTTAGTTCAAAAAGGAAAAACGTTTTTCTCCTCTATCTCTCTTCTATTGGAAGTTTCGTTGTATTAAATTAACTGAAGCATGTATTTGGAGAAATGTGTGAGTAGGGTTTTTTCCACCAATGCTTGGCCAGACACTTTGAGCTGATAAAGAGAATGTGAATTAAAAACGTAAACGGTTGAATGAATTGTTCAACAATTAATTCGAGCAAAACTAAGTTTTTGTGTTTCTGATTTAACATTTTAGGCTGTAATTTGATCTTGTTTTCTCTCTGAAACAAATTGTATATAATTTTGTTGTCTCACACTTAATCTTGAGTTACTTGTTTTTGAAATTAAAATACTGAATAAAAAGCAAAGCCAATACCAAAAAAAAGGATACTTTATTCTATAAAATTATCTGAATCAAAACATATTCCATTTATATTCTTAAGAAATCCAAACCCACATTTTATTACCCGTTATGATCTGTCATGAATTAATTCGTGCAGCCCCTTTCACGAATCAAGTGACATTTATCACTCTTACAGCTAGGCCAGCAGACAAAAAAAGAAACCCACCTTTGAGCAAAATATTTAAAACACTTTTACTTGGTACTATTGAAATTAGTGATACATCGCTATGGCGTACAGAAATACTAAGGGGGCTGCGGTAGCCCAGTGGTTAAGGTATCGGATCATGGCAAGTATGTCATGAGTTCAAGCCCAGTACCAATAAAGACCCGCCGTGTAGGGGAGAGATGCACGTTAAATCTGTGGAGAGCTCAAAAGTCCTCCCATTGGTGTGGTGGGGTAGCTAGGAGAGGGGGTGCCATCTCAGGTGTCGTCCTCATCACTTGACCATGGTTCAAAATTACGAGGTCCGTCGCCAAAAGCCCTCGTGTAGCTGAACAGTGCGACGTTAATATTCACTCACAGAAATACTAAATAATATTGTTCCTGTTAATGAGATAAAAATAAATACTTAAATTTTTATATACATTTTAAATAAATGATATCATCTACTACAACACACAAAGTTCATCAGATCACACTAAAAATATTTCTTATTAAAATCATTGTAAAAATACTGTAATATCATTTTGTAAAAATAAATCTTTTATAAAAAACGTTGAAAATAATCAAGGGTATCAAAATTCTTCTACATAAAAAGTATATAAAACTAAAAAATTCATTCGTTAAAAGTTTAGTTATCAGTTTCCATTATGAATTCATGGATAATCTCTTAACAACTTTTAAACAGGGTTAAATGCCTTGTTGAAAGGACAGAAAAAGTTTATTTCTGGCCATAAAAGCAATAAGTAACTTTACTTTTGTAACTAAAGTAAGTAGCGATTTCAGCTACTTGATCCGTAAGTTGGAAAGACCAATTTTTAAGAAAAATAACCATAGTTCATGTAGCAAAATGATAAATAAGTGTTCCAAAAATAATTAGAAGTATTAAATAATTTCTTTAAGAAATGAGAAAGCTATTAGACTCTGGAGAATTTAATTTTTTATATTATTTTGTGTACAATGATATTTAGATCTTCATATTTTTTAATCATTTCCTTCAATCCCAATACACTTTGTTATATATTTATATATTATTTCTTTACCTTCAAGTTTCAAACTAACTTCAATAATTTTTTTTTTCAATTTATTTCCTTATTTTTCCTATTATAGTATTTTAATTATATGTGCTAAGAACTCGATTAAAATAAAAAAGCAATATATGCAGTACTATATTGCGAAATATTTTTAATGTAGTTTTTTCATAGTTTTTAAGAATAATTTCATTATTAATAGCTCAAACGACTTTAAAGTGAAGTTACAAAGCAAAACAATTTCCGTGGGCGGCATTATTTCTTTGTGCTCTTCAAGCTCTCGGATACTTTTGTCTTTCGAATATTTTATTACATTGTGAATTTTCTATACTTAAATTGTCGATACGTATACTATTTTTGTTTGCTTTTTAAAATAACAATTTTAGTAAAAAGTTTGTAATTTTTAAATATACTCTCTTTTAAGATTTTTTAGATTACCTTATTTCATTTTGGAAGTATTTAAGTTTTTAAATATAAGTTAAAATATTTTAAAAGAGTTCGTGGTAGTTTATAGGAGTAAAATATTGTAATTGAGAGTTTTATATAACTTTTTATCCTTCACTTTAAATAAATAAATAAAAATCATTTACTCTCTTTTTCCGATATGATAAAAAATTACTGTACTAAAAAGTTACTCTTTTAAAAGTACTATTATTTAAAAATTAATTTCTACATTATATGACCAACAGCAATTTTAACATTTCATCTTTTTCAATTCCTACTATAAGCCCACACTCTCTATATATTTATTTTGTTCAAATTTTCAATCGTTAACAAAATACATTTTAAAGTGCTCAATTGAGCTGAAATTTTATATACATGGATAACAATACGGTTCATTTTATTGGATGACAATACGGTAATTTAATTATAGTTAATAAAGATTAATTGATTAAAACTAATTATTCAAATAATTACAAATACAGCCACGTTGGTATCATTTTTGGCGACGTGTCAAAACTTTAAAAGGTTTTTTCTCACATTTTAAAGCACTCATTTGAGCTAAAGTTTTCTATACACGATTGTTTGGGGAGACAATACGATAATTTTATTATAATTAATTAAAATTAATTGACTGAAACTAATTATTTAAAAGAATTGCAGATACAGTCACGTTGGCTTCACTTTTAGCGACTTGGGTCAAAACTATAAAAGATTTTTTTTCTCACGTTTTAAAGCATTTACTTGAACTGAAATTTTACACAAATCATTTGCTTTGGATTACAATACGATACTTTAATAATAATTAATAGAAATTAATTACTCCTTAATATTGTGATTCTGTGTCATATGTATATATATATTTATATTAATGGTGATTATTTGATAAAAAGTAACTATAAAATAAAATTTTCCTTTGTTGTTTCTTAGTAGGAATCGACTTAAAAAATTTTTTATATTATTTGTTCGTATTTATTTATTTTCTCACAATTGTTTTTTTTTTTTTTAAATTTAAATATATGGAACTAAGGGTCAGTATAACATGGGAAAAGAACTGTGTGTCTGAGTTTTCTTAATACTTATATTTTTCTAATACCATATTTTTCAGTAAAGATATTCTTATCCTTGTTACTCTATCATATATATGACAGTTTTATCAGAAATAAAAGATATAAATGTGTATAAAACTGTCTTTTTAAAGGTATTAAAATATATCTTAGTCTGAATAACATAAAAGTTTGTACATGAAATTTTCTAACGGAAGCAAAAAATCGATCATAGCACATTATAGAGAATAAAAATAAAATGATTCGATATGATACAAGTTTATTTCAGAATTTCAATATGAATTTTTTATTGTAAGTAAAAAATTTAAAATATATTCAGTAAATTCGAAATATTATTCAACTGAGAATAGAAAATTTTAAAATGATAATATTTGTAATTCTATATAATTACTTGAAAATTCCTTCAATCCCTTATTTTATTCAGTATGTTCACTTTAATTAGCAGAAAAGATTATTAATATTTTTTCTTACACATTTTGATGTTTTTTTTTTTTTTCAGAATATAATTGTTTCCTAGTATAACTTTTAAATTGCAAGCAGAGAGAGATAATATTTTATAAGAACGGAAATTTACACAAAATAAAAATTTTAAAATAAATTTAATAAGAATATATGCTAAAAACTTAATTAAAAAGTTGAATTAAAATACAACAATTGATATCGAAATAGATCAAATTGTATTAGGACAAATCAAACCTATAAAAGAAAATAACTTATTTAAAGAACTGTAGTGATGAAAAAAAAAAACATTTAACAAAAAAAAAAAAAAAAAAAAAAAAGGAAATGATGTTCTTCATTTCGCCGTTATATAAAGCAAATTTCTTTAAAAGTTATAAATAAATATCATTTTAACCGCATTTTAGGTAATTTTGATAAGAAATATATCCGAAAAATCAATTTAACATCTGAATGCGAATCCAATAAAATTCCTTCCTAGCAATGCAGACCTGTACCTAATTAGGATTTTTTTAAACTCTACTACTAAATTACAAAAAATAAAACAATCAAATACCTAAATGTGTGGTTTAAACTAAACCTACTTTTTTTAAATACATTTTGCAAAACTTAGTTGAGACGAAGAATTAAAGTTCCAATTCTATAAATTAAATACTTTAACACATAATTTTTAAGAAATATTTTTAAAAAAAAAACCTAGTTTTGATTATTAGTACAGCTAATTAGTAATACATAAAAGTCAGATATATATATGTATATATTTATACAATATTAATGCTTACACTGTTATAAAACTATATATATTATAAGAATACCAAACGTGTTTCTTAAATTTTTCTATAAATACATATAAATGTCTTTTTATATTTCATTAGATTACTTTTCTCAGGGTTTTGATTCCATAAACTAATCTTCCTCAAAAATTTTCGTATAAACACATACTTTTCACATCCATTTATATTCATTTATGATTATTCATTTTAAAGGTATGTTTATCTGTACGTTTTGTCATCTGCTGTAAAAACGCATGTTTATACTCAAGACAAAACATAAAAAATGAAGCAGATTTTGTGTAAAGAATGATACGCGTTTTACAAAGAGAAAGTAGAAAGATTCGAAGTTTATTTCAGAAACATCATTTAACCTCATTTGATTTCCAATACCATTAATCAAAGCATACGAACAGTTATCCATCCTAATAAAAATAGTGTATTCACAATTTTATAAAAGGAGTTTTTCCTCTTTTAATAAACTAAACAAGTGCGAATACTTTTCTCACATTTATTTCAATTCTCAAACTATAATGAACGAGAAACATATAAGCTTTATTTCTCTGGTACATAAATGGAAATCTTTACAACCCCCAAAAATATCGATTCTTTTTAAGGGCTGAAATTGCCATTTTATAGATTCTAGTGATATTTCAAAAACAGCCGATATTATCTATTAAAAAATAATTACTAAGTTTTGTACCTGCTCCATGGGCATCTTTGTAATAGACATTTCTGATTTTGTATAATGGATCGTAGTTTCTTAATGGATATATGTAGATTTTAATGTCATTCAGAGAAAATGGAAATTTGAATTCAGCATAAAAGGATTTGATTGGTTTTATCTTCTTTATTCTTTGTTTTCTCAAGATGAATGAAGAACTATGATTTATTTTTAATATATTTTATCTATTTGATGTTATAAATAAAAATAATGAAGAAATTTCTCTCGTGTAAAACATACGAAGTGTATGATTTTTTTCTTACTAAACTGCAAAATAAAACTTTTAATTACAAAGAAGAAACAGTTTTTTGCACTACATCATATTGTGCTGAGTTATATCTGATATGTATTTTAATTATCGTAAAAAACGGTGAATAACGCTCACTTATAACACGAAAAATAAGATCGAAGTTTACGGGTGCGTGTTATACGCCGGGTATAAGAATGAGAGCTCTAAAATTAAAAAATCCCAGTTGTGCAGTGAAAAAAATTAGACTAATACATATAGAGTTACAGTTTATTTAAAAAAGAAGTGACATTCTTTAAGAACTTAAAAGGTTGTAGTTCAAGAAGAATACTATTTTTTTTCTAAGGATTGGAACAATACATCGAATAAATGGCTCCAAAACATAACAGCATCGAGCACGTACATTTCAGGTTTCTTCTTAAAAAAGGGGGTGCAGGTTATAAGGCGAATATACCTACAAATTAAAAATTATAACTTGAAAGTATAGGTGCACATTATATGCCAGATTTTACGGTATTTTTAATGAAACAACATGTATCACAAGCAATAATTAAGGTTACTCCACGCAACTCACGTTTTAGTTTGTCCATGGATTGATTCTCATAATTTTATATAAATTTTTGAAATACAGGTATTATGAAAATATTGCATTGAAGACATAGTACGTAGTATATGTTTGTACATCTTATGATGCTTTTCCGAATAATTTTCCTGGAAAGGTATTTTTGATTGATTAATGAAAATTGTAGTGAATGAGTGATATTTTACTAAAGTCACACGAAAACACGAGGGCTATCGGTCATTACATTCAAATGACGAGGAAGACACCAGATATAGCACCCCATTTTCTTAAGAAGACTTGGTACCCTTTGAACAACTTTCTTTATTTATGTATTTAAAAACTATATTTTAGCATTTTATATAATGTTTCTATTCAAGAAAATGATACGAGTTGAAATTTTTCACTTATTATTCACACAATTTTAAAAATTTTATTTGTTTGAAGAAAACTTGCAAAATTTTAAAATTTTACTCCTTCTGTAATTATTGATTTTTAACCTGATATTTTTTTTGTAATATTGTTATGGATGTTCTAATCAACTTCATGGATTGATTTCACAATAACTTAATTCGTTTTTGAGAAGAAAAAAAATAAAATGTTGATATGCATGCTAAAATTCAACGAAAAAGCCGATATCTCTTACATTTTAATTTTTTTTTAAGAAAGTATTCAGTTTACAGCTAAATGGATCCCTTATTTTGTTACATACTTTGTATATAATATACAGGACAAAAATAGAAATGATTGGTGAATAATTGTGGAACGAGTAGATTTCTGAATGCACTAATGTATCAAAAAACACAAACTGAGAAAAATCACTTTAAAGTTTATAATTCTGAAAAAAATAATTGTAATAACCTGAAATAAACTTAAAAAACCACTTTAAAACATTAGTTATATCTTTTTCTTTAAAATAATAGCATTTTCGGTTTTTTTTCACACAAACCCATACATTTTTATGAATAATCAACTTTTAGAGAGAGTATTAATTGCACAAGAAAATTCAAGAAAAATGTTAATTTTTTTTTCTGTCATGAGAGAAATTTTAGTTTTTTTCTTTACCTGATTGAAGTATTATATTTGTATGAAAAACATATGGGGAAAAAGAACTGATATTATTAATATAATATGCCTTTATTCAAAAATTTTACATGCACACATTTCACAAAGAAAAAAAAATTGCATAATTATAATGCCTCGGTAATGTCCTGCTTTATATATTACACCTTCTTTTTTTATAGTTATTATTTCTCTTTCTAAGATAGAATTTTTTTTATCAAAAAACTTTTCTTTTTTTACAACAAAGAGGACGTGGTCAAATTGCCTAATTTGTTAATTTACATTTTTCAAATGAAGTTTTATCAAACTTCTAACTTTCCGATATGCAAAAGTGATGCATCAATCGAAAGATAATAATGCAAAGAATAAGATTAAATAAAAAAACGATGACAGTTCATTCATTTTTGGGGTACCAAGTCCCCTTAACTTTCTCACCCCGCTAATGTGAAGACTGAATCACGATAGATATAACGTGAATAAGACTCTTTATGCAGTGGGTCATAAATGGCACTAGGGCTCGAACTCATGAAACCCCGGTCAAGAGTTCATGACCAGTGGCGCACACAAGGTGAGGGGACAGCGGTTCCAACATCACTCTAGATTTTTTCCCGCACACAATTGATTATAATCTTATGCATATAGTACGTAAAATAATTCCAAAAATATAGGTAAAAATAAATTCAGTTCTAATCAATGAAAAAATAATATTTCTTTTCCCTTTTTCATCCCATTCAAAATCGAACTGCACTCGAACATTAAACACCCTCTTATACTCACAGAACTATTTTTTAATTACAGATTCAAGCGAGATTTTTCATCTTCTATGACTTGGTGCTTCTCTATCGATAAATTTTCTTCGTTGTTTTTATTTTTGAATTATGAAAAAAGTAAATACACATAAGCACTTGTGATTTCAAAGAATTTAATTAAGTATTTATCAGTAATAATGTATTTTATTAATTATAATGCTAATTATTCATTTAATAATCTTATTTTTTACTGTTTTTTTGTTCCCGACAATCGATAAAATCAAAAGAATATGTTTGACGGCGTATTGGGGTATGACACGAGAATGATGGACTTTCGACCCTCGATTCCTCCTTGCGCCACTGCTCGTGACCATGACCACGAATCTACCGTAGTCATAATAAAAATCGTCAGATTTACCTTGAGGTTTCATTTGATGCTGGCAGGCACGAACATACAAACTAGCAATTTTTTGGTACTAATGACGCACAGATAAACTCAATTGATTGATGACAACAATCTCATAATTTGAAACCCTGATTACGATTCTGTAAAACTGAGATAAAAATGATACCCATACTTCATATCAAATTTTGTTAAGTGATTATACAAAAACTTTATATACAATGGAAAATCAATATACAGCAAAACATAATTTAAAGAAGAAAACTCCCACAAAGCATTTCCATTGCTTATATTAATGACAGAAATTGTTAAGACTTTCAAAGTGTACTTAAAATTGTATTAAAAGCTCTTTCATAAATATTGTGCTGCAAATCATTTGGTTAAAATAGATATTTAAGCCTCTAACCTGCCTCTATCTCAAATATATATTGCACTGTGCAATAATATTAAGCTTAATAAATCTATTTTTTCCAATTTTCAGCACTGTTTTCCTTTATAAGACTATCAAAGCTTAATTGGTTTTTATTAATTTCAATTCGATATTTTCTCACATGAAGTGGTATGGGAAAATATAAACTATCAAAATAAACAATTGCAAAATAGTTATTAACGAGCTTTTCTTATGGTTAATGTACAATTACTTTTAATATCGTAAGAATTAAATCTTTTTTTTTTTTCAGATTCTTTGATTTTTACAAAATATCATTCATCAAAAAATACATATATCATTCTTTTTCAGTTTACTTAGCATCATTATTTTAATGACTCTTTTATAGCTTTTGTGTTACAAAATAGGTATACGTACATTGCTTCATATCATTTAAATATGTTCTTTAAAACATAAATTTTTAGATATTTAAATACCTTAAACAAATGATTCTGTAAAAGAAAATTCGTGCCTAGTCTCCTTTTAAATGACTCAGTTGCATAAAAGCATTCATAAAAAGGGAGCGACGCACACTGAGGCAAGAGACCCTCATAACTTCCACCAAATAAACTAAAGCTGTGAGACCTTTTAAAGTAAATCAAATATTTTCATAGACATGTATACTTTTAGAGAAAAAAATTTTGACGAAGAACATTATTTTTATTTTTAAAAAAAGTATTTTTTAAAGAAAAAAGTAGTACTTATATATTACTATTTAGTATGATAACCACAAAAATTGTTGGCAAACGGTGCAGTTTTCACTATACATGTCGATAGAGTATTGAACTGTAATGAAATTTTTTAAAAAAAGGCAAATAGATATTTATTGATAAGATTCCAAATAAATTATAACTACTCTAAAAATACTTCATTATGAATAATACTTTCTTACTGAAGATAAAAAAAAGTTAAGGCATATTCATCTTCATTATCATCGTATTATATAAGTACTCTAAAATTACTTCTTTATAAATAACCTTTATTTACTGAAGATAAGGCATAATTCCTCTTCATCATTATCATCATCACAACAACTGTTACATTATCATCTGATTTATTTAGGGATAGAACTTTCAAGATGTGATCTCTCAAGTCACTCTTTTCTCTACTTATTAAGTGCTTCTTCTATTCTACACGTTTCCACCCATCTTGACTTATACCGAAACTACTCAATTGCTTTTTTAAATCCTCGATGTGACTACTCGTTCGTTTTTCTTGCTCTTTTATCAAATACTCATGTAGCCGCGGTAGGCTAGTGTTCAAGGTAATGAACTCGTGGCCGGCAAGTAATGAGTTTGAACCTAGTGCCGCTAGAAACCCGGCGTGAAGGAAAGTGATGCACGCTGAATATGTCGAGAGCTAAAAGGTCCTCCCGTTGGTGTGGTGGGGTAGTTAGGAGAGGGGGAAGTCAGCTCAGGTGTCGTCCACGTCACTTGACCATGGTTCAAAATTACGAGGTCCATCATCAAAAGCCTTCGTGTAGCTAAACAGTGCGACGTTAATACTCACTTACTCCCTCATCAAGTACTCATATTGTTGCTCGAAACTATTCTCCCTAAAACTATGCATTATATTTAATTAAATGTCCTGTAATAAATGATGCATTAGAGAAGCCACATTCCTAAAATGAAACAATTAATTTTGAATAACAATGACAAACTCAGATAAATTTATTTGTTACTTACGTATTAGCGCTACTGCAGCAAAATTGACGACACGTAAATCGTATCTTGATATCAAAACAATGAAAATTCTAACGTGTTTTTTATTAAAAAATACCAAGCAGTCCAATTTTGGGGGAAAATGGCGCCATTCGCTTGGCACCAACTTAGCTGCGGTGACACTAATACGTAAGTACTAATTAATTTCTGAAAGTCATGTACTACAAATGGATCTATATCGCAAAGTAGCAGGAAAAAAAATTGTTTTTAAGAGATTATGCAATAAAGATTGCTTTCAGGTAACAACCATAGCTTAATATTGCTTAAAATCTAAACAACATACCTATGGTTCATAAATTTTCCTGATATTTGACTGCATACCTAAATTTGTCATGGCTACTTGAAACTATTTATATAATTATAATAAAACATATCTAAAACATAGTTACATGTGTGTGCCTAAAGAAGGTTCCATAACTAAATAACACCAAAAAATACTTTACTTTAGCGCGAAACTACTTTAAAGTTCCCCGTAAATCACTAATGCTGAAAAGCTCAGTTTGAAAGGCCGTGGTAGCCGAGTGGTCAAGGTATAGGATCGTGGATGGTCTTGTCACGTTTTAGAGCCCAGTACCACTAAAGACCCACCGTGTAGGGCGGCGATGCACATTAAATCTGTCGAGAGCTCAAACGTCCTCCCGTTGGTGTGGTAGTTAGGAGAAGGGGTGCCAGCTCAGGTGTCGTTCACGTCACTTGACCATGGTTCAAAAATACGTGGTCCGTCGCCATAAGCCCTCGTGTAGCTGAACAGTGCGACGTTAATATTCACTCACTCAGCTCAGTTTGAAAGACGTAAGTACGCTTTTCTGTAGTAAAAAACTAGGTTTGTTACAGGGCATTTATATATATAAATACCGTCAAATAGTATTTTATTTAGTATTCTAACAAATTAATATTTGAGGTTATCCTGAAATTACTTTATTTTTTTTTTTTTAATTTTGGGCAGATTTTGACTGTATTTGCCCCTTGTGTGACGGTGACTTCTGAATTTATTATTTTTTTTAATTCAGAACAATGTGTTATATGAACTAAGAAAATAAATTCACAGAAATGTATGAACAACTCCTGAAACTACAAAAAGTATACTTACAATTAAATACAATGAATAATTTGCAAATTTGAGACATAAATGCAAAGTAAAAAGCTTGTGCAACTATGTGCAACAAGCAGCATAACAATGCAGGGAATATATGAAAACTATTTAATTAAGAACCCCTTTCTAGTCCATGGAAGTCTTAACTGTAACTTTATAATTAGATAGAAGTGCCCCCCCCCCCCCCGTAGTATTCAAAGCATCTGGCGCAAGTGAAGCAGTTAATATAATCTAATTATAGTGTCAGTAATGCAATTAGCATAAGTATCTGCATACACAGATTTCCTTTTTTGTTGGTCTGATCGTAGACATTGTAACAACGCTATAGTTATTAATACATTCTCTAAAATTAGTAAATTATGCTTTAGTGGTTATATATATATAACTCTTAAATACAATTTGTGTTAAAATAATTCTTAATGTGTCCCTTTTGACGCTGATTTCAGCTCTTACTTGGTACTGTATTCTTTGTTTTAATAAATGTCTTATAATTTACTTTCTTTCAAACAAGTTTGACTGAAACTTTTAGCTTGATTAATTAATTATATTCCAGGTTATTTTTATAATCATTTTTTCTTAATATACCTTCATAATAAATTTACCACATTTTACATGGTTTACTTAATAACAGGTACTATAATCCCATTAATTTTAACTATGAAAATTTCTTCTAAGAAAGGATTGTATCACATCAACATAGAATTTTCTATCACACACAAAAAGAAAACTTTTTGATGGCAGATTCCGTTTTATGCCTAAATATAAGCAAAACAACTTACTTTATTTCTACTTATGTATTCATAAACATTTTATTGCATACTCATCAAACTTCGAATCAAATGTGTACTTCCATTTCTCGAATCTTTTTATTCATATTATAATCCACATCAAATGCCTATATATTCTTTTCATTTGATATTGAATATAGTAGCTTTTTATAAGAGCGGCATTTATTTTCGAATGGATAACCCTTCAGCCAGATCGATTTTTTGTGATTTACTTCTCCTTTAAAATAAGAGGAAACTAAACACATATTTCCTTTTTGCTTCAAATCTGTTCAAATATATTACTATTTACAATGATAACAAACATCAAATTTAATTTTATGACATATTTATTAGTTATATTCTGACATAGTTAAAAAATTATTTTCTGTAATTTAACTTAAGATTAATCATTTAAAAATCGATAGTAACTTGTACATAAAAATTCTTACACCACAGACAAGCATAGATTTCTATAATCAGTCAAGCATAGATTTCAATAACCAGTCTTTTCAAACAAATGCATAGTCCACAATAAAATGTTATTTCTCCAAACGTCTTGTGAACAAAGTACAATTTTTTTTAAAAGGAAAAGAACGCCTAATGAATAAACTGGGTTTAAAAGAAAATGTCTGATAAATGCCATGTTTAAAAAATATATTTAATAAATACATTTCACGAGCAAAAACTCGATTATATAAAACAAGTTTGCAACCATAAAAATTACTATCATCATTAAACTTTTTTTAATTAAATCCATTAAAATAATTATCATAAATCAGGATTTATTGCTTTTTTATTAATAATTTAATGCGTAAGAAATCAAAGGAATCCTGCATCAGAAAAAGTTAATTAATGAAAGTAATTGAATAAATAAAAAAAAAAATTACCTTACTTTTTTCAAAATGTGTTTTAAATTAATATATTATTTTACTTCACATGTTGGTAATTTATTTCTCTGTTCTTTTGAAACTACAAAACAAATGCAAAAATAATTCGTTAATAAATAAAAACCCGAAAGCATTTCTTTGAAAAACAGAAAATTTAATTTACTTTTCTTACACAAATGAATGTATAATTAAGGTTTTGTACCATCGCATTGCTGAGGTTTTGAATTTTTCGCTATCCTCACAGTTAAAACTTGTTTGTTCTATATTTATAATGAGAGAGTTACTTCTAATTAATATACTAACATAAAAACCCCTTCTGTGTGTACATCTCATAACATCTCATTTAATACAGTATCAATTTATTTTTTAATGACATACAAGTGACTTTATTCTCCTATATATATATATACAATGCAAGAATTAATACAACAAACACACATCTCACTCTATTCAGGCACCTTTTTTTTTTACTGCAATCATCTTGCTTCTCTTTATGCAAATATTTAATTAAGATCGAATGAAACTTTACGGACTACGTCATCAGTGATTCTGCACAATTCATTCACGGGTTGATTTTTTCTCCCGTTTATTATCATGCAAAGGGAGAAAAATAAAACATTAATTAGCTTTTCTCTGGAATTTTTAAAATTCATTCCTTGTTTAAAGCTTAATCGGTACAGAGCTTTGCTTCGTGAGAAGCATAATATAAAAGAGGATATTTATCCCTGTAGTATCATTGCTAAGTGCAATCATTAGGTGTTTTCCCTCGTACTTTCTCTTTAATTTTTACTGGTATTTTTTTTCTCCATCACCAAGTAAAAGAAAATCAAATGGAAAGTCGAGTTTTAGATTAGATGTAAAGAAAGGATCTTTAATTTTTAAGATGAAAAGAATGTAAATGCTTCAATGCTCTGTGTTTTAATCAACAAGCCAACAAAGTAAGATGTTGAAGCAAAGAAGTTAATAAATCATTGTCAAAAAGCTTTGAGAGGAAACGAGTCTTTAAAAATTACTGTAAAAAAAGTTTCCGAATGTTTACCTTCAGCCAAAACACTCAAATAAGCGGTGCATGCATTGCAAATGCGTGCTTACAATAAAAAGTTGTGAAAATCAACTCTTATAGTGCTTTTTCAGCTTCCTTATTTTTGTTTCTTTCAAATATACTGGAGAACGAATTCTAAGGGTAGATCTTATTTTCATTGGTGACAGTCCCAAAATCAAGCCTATTAATATGAATAAAGGTGCTTAACAAGGCTTTTGTAAAATAGTGAGAAATGAGATACACATAGGGACATGCAAATAGCTTTGGTTATTGTGAAATACGAATCTGAAGGGTTTAACTGATGATGAGGAAATTCTGAATCTATTCCACAAACATCTTAAACTTCTTCTTCAATGGCTCGACAGCCCTGGGTGGGCCCTAGTCTTCTCTAGAAGTTTTCTCCTTGCATCACTACTTTTGGCAACTGTTTTCCAGTTTTTGACCTTTAAAATATTTAGGTCTTTTTTGACACTGTCTACCCATCTTAACGGGGGTATGCCCCGAGGTCTATTTCCCATAGTCTTTATCAGAAAGATTTTCTTGCACCAACGATCTTCTTTGATTCTAGCCAGATGTCCAGCCCATTTAAGTCTCTGTAATTTGACAAATTTTACAATATCAGGTTGCTTGTAAATTTTGTAGATTTCTAAGTTATATCTTCTTCTGCATGATCCATTCACTTGGATCCTACCAAGAATGCAGCGTGAGATCTTTCTCTAGAAAATTCCCAAAGCTTCCTCATCACGTAAAGTCAATGGCCAAGTCTATGATGCATAAGTCAGGACAGATCTTATAAGACTTTTGTAAAGAAGCAATTTAGTTCTTAATTTGAGAAAACGGGATTTTAAATAACTCTTCAAGGCATAAAATCATCTATTTGCAGCAAATATGACTTAAACACAAGGAGGAAATATTGAAAAGCCGGAAAAAAGGCAACAAATAAGGGATGTTGCCAAGCAAAATCAGCCGCAGTGTTGTTCCCCGACTTTCGGTATCGTTTCAAATTTGATTGTGTAACAGTCGCAAGCTGGGAAATCATCCTTACAATACTACGGCCGTGGACGATAGTAATATATTTCTAAAAATGCAGAGGTAAATCATCGCACTACATCTGTCAAGCGGCAAATGAACTTTGTACTTCCACAGATACTCAGATATCACAGAAAAATTTTTCACACGCTTGCATCAAGCAGGATTATGCGCCCAAAAACCTGTTGTGTACGTCCCCTTGACAAGAAAGCTGAGTAGCCCCGTTTACAAGTTAACATAATCGAAATTGAGTTGAAAACGATAGGTTTGCGTGCTCTTCTCAGATGATTTAAGTTTTATAGACCCTAACAAGTCGAAACGCATATCGACCACATAATGCTCATGAAGTGTATCAACATGGCTCTTATTGTGTAAAGGTATGGGCTGGTGCTATAGTGAGTAATCTCACGGCGCTGCAACGGATTCCAGCTGCGATTAAGAACCTTGAAAAATACAGTAGAACCCTGTTTTTGTGTGTCCTTTTCTATGCAATTTTATTTTTGTGAGATTTGTTTTGTGCGATTATATTTTTGTGCGAACTTTTTTAATGCAGTATATGAATTTTAACAGCTTTGGCACCACTCTTATGTTTTCTATAAATGTACCAGTGGCATATCGGAGAATGTTTGGGCCCCCCTGCAAAGTCAGGTTTTGCCTTTAATAAATAATAAATTGGGTAAATACGTACTTTGCGTTAGTCAGGCTTTGTTGCCCCTAGAGTCCTGCCCCTCCCTTCAAGGAAGGGTTTGGGGGGGTACGTTACGCCACTGTAATGCACGTATTAACATTTCAAGAAGCTCTGTTCATTTGTTATAAACAGTCTCCCGACAATAGACTTTTCCCTCAACGTGCCAACAGCCCGCGCTTAATTGTAGACGGAACTTTCAATGACAGTGACATTATCAAGAATTTGATAGATTATGAAGACGGATAAGAAGAATTGGATTTTTTCAGAGTGAAAAAAAGATTTGCTGGGGTACACTTTTCCAACAAATTGGAAAAGTATTTTCTTAAAATAGATACTGATTCCGAAAGGAGTTTGAAATTTCAAAAAGAGATTTGATCATGCATATCTGGTTATCGTGACGTTTACAAACAAGTGGCCAACCAATCTTCGTCGCAAAAATTTAACTCTTACCTAATGGTGCCAAAAAATAAATCAATCGAATTTGTGTCTTCAAGTGACGAAAGCGATTTTGAACTTATTCATAACAGGAAGATTAGTGCTTTGAATTACGATGAGTAGCAGTTAATATGTATGTGCATTTGAAAACTTATGAAAAACTAAATGTTTTTTAAAATGTTTCCATGTGTAATTTAATTATTTATTTTGTTATGGAAGTACTTTCTCATAAATTTCGTAAATAATTGGCGTATTTTCTAAGTGCAACTTTTTTTTATGCGGTCCCTCTCCATCGCATAAGAAAAATTCTGCAGTATTTTGTTGAAGTTGTTCGTTATATGTAAGAATTTAGGAAATATATATTTTTTCTAATATTTTTTGTGCGGTTATTTTTATGCTTTCCCATATATCACACAAACACAGGTTTTACTGTACATGTTTTACTGTTTGTCATGTCCATGCTACTTTTCGTGATATATTCCACAATATGGACCTGACGTATTGTCGCACAGGTAATGTACATGTACGGTACGATATTCAACCCCTCGTCTGGTTATCATGTTTATCATGCTTTAAATACGATTGAAAATGTTTGGGATGCTTTACAGCAATTTGTTGCTTCTAGACGACAACCTCCAGAAATAAAAACAATTTAATCCGTGCATTAGAAAATGAATGAGAAAACTTGCTTCAACAGTTCCTAGATGATATTGTTAATAGTGTACTCCCAATATATTGACAGTCATACCGAATTTCACGGTAATATATGCAATACTAACATGCATATAATTGGTGCCTGTGGTGTGTTCTTCTGCATCCTTAGATTTTGAGAAATTCCTATGAATTTATGGTATACATATATATATATATTATTCATGGTATATATATATATATATATTATTCATAACAAAGTAACTGAAATTCAAATGCAATTTTCAATAATCCAATATGAGTTTTTACTGGCTCTTTTAATAATTATTAGCAAACTCATAACATAATATCAGCAAAAGTAGTCTTTATTTAATTCTTCTTTCGAGCATCAAAGTAAACTATATGTTGAAAACCATGAATTTAGTTTTTGCAGCATTTTCTTTTCAATTTTTAAATATTTCGTCGATCATCGTCCCTTCCATATTCTCAACCTTCCATCATTTTCAATGAGATCTAAATTAAAAAATGTGATCAACGATTTGCGGTCTTTTAAAAATCCCAGTCATATTTTTTTTAAGATAACCACATTCTGCCGACACAAGTTAAATCGAAAATAGATGTTGTTTTACCCGACTGTGCAAAAAAAACAAGAAAAAAAGAAGAAAGACGAGTAAAATTTTAAGGTCAACTGCACAGCAAGTGCTATTCGCGGTATTCGATACACAAAGAATGGAAACAGAATACGTGAATTGAAAAATATACAAAGCAAATTTCTAGAGGCGTGATCAGACTTGGGAAAAACAAAATGATTCAGAAAAGAAAACGAAATTCCATCAGCTAAAGGTTAAAAGGAAAAATCCGAAAAGTTGTCTTGCTTTCTATTTGTTTTGGGCTCTGAAAGTTTATTCATAGCGCGTTGAGACAACTCAAGTATCTGTGTTTCTTTTGCACTGCGGAGCACAAACATAACGATGAATCAGAAGGATGGTGGAGTAACAAGTAGTAGTAGCAGATGCATCAACTTGCTTAGTGTCGGCACGTTCTTCCTATCTTTGCAACTTCATTTTCAATGGGCTTTCAGCCTACTTCCAGAAGAAATGGCATCCCTTTTTTTTTCACAGATAACGTGAAATGAGGTTTATTCTGAATATGCTAATTCCACGTTTTCCTTATCCTTCATTTTAATGCAGCAAAAAGCACGTGCAAGTGTTCTCCAAGGCGACCTAAGACGTGATCTCTGTTTGGTTTGCTGAATCTCCTGGTGGAATTTGTGAGGGAAAAAATAAACACATATATGTAATTTTTTTCCTCCTCGAGTTTTTATTTATCAGAGTGAAAAAAGTTATATTTGTACGCGTAGGAATTTTGAGTTTAGAGAAAAACTTTTGATTACATTCAAGGAGGATTCTAATTCTAAAGTAAAATATGAAATTCATAATTTCTATTTCATGCATATGGTTTGGAATAAATTTTGGTTCCTGGTGGGTTTTTTTATTTATTTATTTCATGATAGTTTTCTTAAATTAAAATTGAATGATTTATTTTATATAAGTTGGGTAAAAAACGGACATGGAACGTGAACTTCTGATCTGAAAATCTAAAAGCATGTGACATAGTTTTTCAGTATAATTAAATATTACTTCATTTTAAAACTTTAAAACATGTCTGTATTATTTTATAATTACGGCTATTTATCTCTCTACCCGAAAAAAAGGAATATTATATTTTTCAACACTATTCTTAAGCATCATAAAAACTCATTAAGAGCATCTTTTCTACCTTTCCTTTTCATTATTAAAACAAACTAAACTTCAAACTATTTTTAAAAGAACAACTGTTCGGTTTTTTTCGTTTTAACTATGATATATTTCATACCTCCACAAAATCCATATTTGTTTTAGTTTCACTATGGCACGACTAACTTTGCAAGATTAAATTTTTAAATAAGGAGTTATAAAGAAGACTTTTACTAAAAGAATAATCGGAATGTATGTAAAATTTTTAAGAAATAAAAATATTCCTTTTAAATTTTTCTTATCGCTGTCTGTCTCGTTCCCGCTCTCTCTCTCTGTATATATATTGAAGCAAATGCAGCAGAATATGTACTATTTTTATAAATGTACAAGTTTGTGCAACATACGAAATACATTTTAGTACCAGTTTCATATATATTGATTTTATTAATGCACTCAGCTCCATTAGAGGATAGACGTGGAACTACTACAGCTTTCTGACTTGATCAGATGGAATAACAGGTCGATGAAGGAAGTCTAACATGATGATACATAAATCCTTTCTGGGCTATTTATTATGAAGCTCAAATTTTTCCCTTCCTTTCCACTTTTTCCTATGACTTTATGAAGTATGAATTATCTTTCAAATCTCCTCTTTTGGTGGTGTTGTTTTTACCTCCTGAGATTGTCTACCCACAAGAACATCTGTTCCAATTAGTAAATTTGTGATATTTGTTTCATTTTCTTGTATGTTGATATAAAAAATGGTCTGCGTAGACCATTTTTTGTCTCTTTACTGGATTTATTTTTATTTTATTTCAGGTGAGAGCAATATATAGATAATCGGCATTTGAACAAAATAAGCTTAGTATGAGCCTACTTTTTAACTATATCGCTGATACTTTTAGTCATGAAAAGTTGGTGGAAGTTCAAAAAAGCAAAAATTATTAAATATAAGTCATTTATCTTCCATGCTAATACTTATTGAACTCCATAAAAAAAAACTATGTGAAAAATGTTATTTTCAGGAATGAGACGAATACGGTTTAGATTTTAATTTTCCGTCACCTAAATGTCTAAAATATCTTTTTTAAAAAGAGAATTTTCACTTTTCAGTTTGATATTAATTGCTTGCATATCGATTTACATTCTGCTGTATCAGCATGAAATATCTACGTTATAAAAAATGATATGAATATTTATTTCGTGCATTAGTTTTTACATAATGTGTTTTTGTGCTAGTTTGAAACTACAAGGTGTGGTGGCCGTACTAGCCTAGTGGTCGAGGTTGGAGTATCATGAGTTCGAGCCCAGTATCGTTGAAGACCGGCCATGCAGATGAAGCCGCTGAGTGTTAAATCTATCGAGACTCAAATGTCCTGCCATTGGTGTGGTGTGGAAGTTAAGAGGGATGGCGTAGTTCTTGTCACTTAACCGCGGTTCAAAATTACGAGGTCCGTTGCCAATAGCCCACTTGCGTTAACGTTGGAGATTACGTTGGAGAAAAAAAATGATATCTTAAAAACAGTTTATTTCAAATGTAAAATACGTACACATATGTATTTGCTTGAAATATATATACAGTCGAACCTCCATATAGCGAATTTTTCTGCATAACGAACCTTTTCCTAGAACCAAGAAAATTTCACTGTTTTCTTCGTAAAATAATCTCCCTATAGCGAAGTGCAATTTCTATATAACGAATTTTTTCTCTTGTGATGCAATTTTTTTTCTCTCTATTTTTGAAGTATTACTGAACATTTCTATTCTCTCTTTTAACACATTTTATAGTGGTCATGAACTAATTTTATTAGGATTCTAACATTCCGAAAGCAGTAGAATTCTGGGCGTTTCATCCAAGAAGTGCAACCTTTAACTCCCATTGTCCAGTTCACTAGAAGCATCTTCAATATCCCCTTGTATCCGTTGTGGAAATGTCTCGTGTCCCCGTGTCCTTGAATAGTGTTCATTTACAGTGCTGTTAAGTTGTACTGGTAACTTTGTTTCTTGTGGCTCGAAAATGTCAAAACATAAGTGCTTGAGCATCAAAGAAAGAAATTTAATTCTTTGGGAAGTGGATAAAGGCGTCAATAACATTCCTTGCAGTTTTTTTTTTTTTCCTTTTTACTTTTTTTTTTTTTTTTGATAAGTAAGATATATAAAATAAATATACATTAATTTGCAAAAAAGTCTGAATAATTACTTTTTTTTAATATAAAGTGTTTATGAGTTTAAAATTTGTTTTATGTTGTTTATAAAGAAAATTGAAAAATGAGACTCTATATAACGAATTTACCATATAACGAACTTTTTTTCAGGATTAAGAGATTTCGTTATATAGTGGTCCGACTGTATATATATATGTGTGTATGTAAAGAAGAAATAAATGTACAGTCAAAAATATGCAAAAAAAAACATTTTTATATAAATTTGTTTAAAAAAATTTTTTTTTTTAATCTTTTTATTGAAATTTTAGATTAATAATAAAAGAACCACCATGTAGGGGAGCGATGCACGTTAAATCTGTCGAGAGCTGAAACGTCCTCCCGTTGGTGTGGTAATTAGGAGAGATAGGTGCCAGCTCAGGTGTCGTCCTCGTCATTTGACCATGGTTCAAAATTACGAGGTCTGTCACCAAACGCCCTCGTGTAATTAAACAGTGCGACGTTGATATTCACTCACTCACTCAGATGCAATAATAGACTCAAAATATGTAATATAAAAATTAAAATATAATTAATAAATAATAAAAAAATTTAAAAAACAGATTACAACATATCAGGATAGTAATTTTAAAATATGGAATTCTCTCAATAGTCCGCCATGTTGAAAATGATTATGTACGTTTTTTTTTATTTGTTTGATTAAAAATACTCTAAAGATAAGTAACGAGATCTTTTACAATGAATTTTGTTTCTCTGAATCACTATTAAAAGGCTGAGTCTACCTTGACGGTATTGGCACTCCGATTGATTGTTTATAGTATCCGACTACTTGCGATTTTTTTTAAAAGAATGAGATATAGAAATTATTTTGTGATTTTTTTATTTATTTGGTACATTTTAAGAAAAAATGCTTAAATTAAGAAGAGAAAAAGAATTTATTATTAATAAAAGGGAAAAAATTAGTAAAAATTTACAAAAAAAGAAATATAAACGGGGTCCACTATGCGCAAAAAGTATATGAACAAATTCTCAATTTTGATGTGTTACTTTACTTTTCACTTTTGAAATGACCTTCAGGGTAAGAGTTATTTTAATTTTTACAAAAACTTTATCTTTACACTTTATCTTAGTTATTACATGAAATTGCTTTCTACTAAAACACTTGTAGTTTTTGTTCTAGTGAATGGAAAATAAAAGCTTGGTATTTTTACAAAGCTCATAAGACGGTCTATAAAATAAAATCTTTAAAAAAATTGTCAATTTTTTAAAAAATTCGCGATTTTAGGACAGAAAAAACATGAGAGCTATTGAAGATGGACTTCGTACTTTTGAACTACGTTCAAGTGACGAAGACGACCCCGAATTAACGTCCCATTCTCCACACATCAATACCACGCCAATGTACCAGTATATTAAAAAGATTATTTTCTTCCTAATTAATTTATGATCCATTAACTAGAAGCTAGTTTCAAGTTATTTATTACTGGTGGAATAGTCCTTACAAAATGGGAATTGGCTTAAAAATGTGCGAACCCTAGATTTTTGAAACTAACTTGGTACCGATTTAAGAAGAGAAGAGAGAATTCTTCATAAGTTGTAACGGGTCTATTCGCGTACCTCCTACTAATCCTCTTGGGGTAAAACTGTTGTTTTAAATATTATTTTATTGAAAACTTTCCCCCGAAGAAGAAGATGCGAATTTTGCAAATCAAGGCGTACATTAAAATATTAGCTTTCAGGTTCGAAAGAGAGAAATAGGTTAGAAGCTAAAGAATAGCAGTTAGTGATTAACGTAAAGCTAGTCGAGAACGCTTCGTAGATTATTTGCTTAGTATTTAAGATTGACGATTTGGTCAATTTGATATTTAAATTCGATTACAGTCGGCTTGAATTAGATTAACTTAGAACTTATCTTCAAATATAAGAATGTGTATTATTATCTCGTCTTCCTAGCGTTTGCTCCCATATTTGTCTAACGGTGCATTTCCTAACTTGAGTCATATAAATTTGTAAGGTTGTTAAGACTTGTTAATAAATAGTGTTTGTTTTGACTATGGCTAATTTTCTTTCTAACTAATGGATTGGATCTGCCATCCATTACAAAGTAAATGTTGGTGATTGACAGAATATGACCGAGACCCCGAAATCTCTAAAAAATGTTTAAACAAAATCCTAAGATCATCAATATCTATAAAAGTACGAAGGATTGAAATTTGGCAACTAGTTTGGAACACAGGGAGTATATCTTATGTAAACAAATATTATATAATCCTAATGCAATAAATTTGAGTTTTATTAACTAAATTATGAGGAAAGTGTATTTGAAAAGAAAATATTGCGTATTATACATGCGTAGATTTGATTTTGCCTCTCTAAAACTATTGTCTTAATCTTTTCCATACTTTTTACCGCTAAAAATTAGTTGTTTTGTGTAATTACTGCCGAGAGAAAGAGAGAGAGAGATGACATACATTCATTTAAGAATTATAATTGCACTTCGCTTTATCTAATCCAACGGCTGTTCTATCTGAACTCTTGATTAGGACTAAGAAGACTTAGTCATCTCATTATATGAACTGTTGAACAATAGCAGGAGCATGTTTATCATGTTTTAATGATAAAAATAACCATTATACACATATATGTACAGATATGAATATAATATATATATATATATATTTATTTAGAGAGAAGAGAGAGAGAGAGAGAATGTGCGTGTTTGTGAGAAAAAAAGAGAGAGAGATAAATCTCTTAACTAATTAAACTAGCAATATATATATATTAACAGAAAAGCAGTTTTGAATACCAAGAAGTTAAATCTCTATCCTGCGTAATATTTTTTTCAAAAAATTTCACCTCTTTTGCTCATAAAATTGCAATAAATGCTTCATAATCTAGCTATAAAATAAAGAGTTTAGTTTATGAAGTTTATTATAGTCTTTTCTCATAATCATATACACATAAGCTTGCAAGTTCATGACATGCACGCCATGAAAGAGCGCATTGACTAGTCTTCCGCGTCCTTTAAGCTTAGCGTTGCCCGCTTTATAAATAGCAGGTCTTTTTTTTATTCATAACATCATTACTCATTTTAAGAGGTGTGTGTGTGTGTGTGTGTGTGTGTGTGTGTGTGTGTTTTGTGTGTGTTTTGTTGTGTGTGTGTGTGTGTGTGTGTGTGTTTTTGTGTGTGTGTGTTTGTGTGTGTGTGTGTGTGTGTGTGTGTGTGTGTGTGTGTGTGTGTGTGTGTGTGTGTGTGTGTGTGTGTGTGTGTGTGTGTGTGTGTGTGTGTGTGTGTGTGTGTGTGTGTGTGTGTGTGTGTGTGTGTGTGTGTGTGTGTGTGTGTGTGTGTGTGTGTGTGTGTGTGTGTGTGTGTTGTGTGTGTGTGTGTGTGTGTGTGTTTGTTGTGTGTGAGAGAGAGAGAGAGAGAGAGAAAGAGATATTCTCATATGATTTTCCTATTAGTAGACACAAATAATTAATGTTAACACAGATATATAAGTGTGTATGTATACATCTTCCTTTTTAACCCTTTATCTACCTACGGTACTTATAAGTATCATTCACTTTACAATTACACAGAATAACCATTTTTACGAATACTCTGACGATACTTAGCAGGAATATTCTTTTAAATCCACTCTTCTAAGATATATGGCAGCACAGGTTCTATGATGTGTATTTTAGCGGGGAAGGTGAATAGTTTTATAACAAAATTGCGTTTTCAGCTGACGGCGATTTCAGCGGATTGCGAAGATTGTCATTTTTGTTCCAAAAAAATAGTAATGTCAATTGTAAGTGTATTATTTTTTGTATGTTAATGAAGACTTTAGAAAACGATTTGACTATTTATTTTAAGTAAACAGTATATATAATTAATTTTATAGTTGAATATCTTTAATTAATTAATTAGCTCTAACGGATTAAATTTCCCAAAGTTGAGTATTTTGTTTATGTATATCCCTTAATTTTTAATGTAGTGATTCAAAAAAAAATATTGCATGAAAAAACTGCAGTAAATCATAATGCGGTAGATAAAGGGTTAATGTGTAGCAAAAAGCTAAAATTATTTTAAATAAAAAGAGATAGATTATGATGGAGATGGCTCAAATTAAAGATGTTATTAATAATTAGAGATCAATTGGAAAAATAGTAAAGATTACCTATAACTCTAGATGCAACAGTTAAAGTTATACAAGTAGAGAAAATGATTTATTTTTTTAACTATTATAAGTCTGGATCCAAGCAGAGCCATTATTTCTATTGTTCTATAAATTTTAATTTTGAGCGATTTGCAAAATTAAAATCTGCAAATTCTGGAATCAGATAAGAATCTAGAAGTAATAACTTTGATATAAATTTTTTTTAACTCTTAATGTACAACACCGAAATTTGGTATACTTTAAACTCAGATCTTGGTTATTTTCATTAGCTATTTTTATGAAGATCAGAAATTTCATTGCTGTAATCGCTTACATACCTAAAACTAATCATATTATAAGATACTGCATTTAGTAAAAACTGTTAAATAATGCTTTTTAAGGTAACAAATGTTTTGCAAATGTATTCTGCACAAATTGAAAATATTGTATATGATTCAAATTAAGAAACTGAAAAATCGTTTAAATTCCAAATTTTGTACTCTGGTGGATTTTTTTCTAATAAATTTTACTTTTGTAATCGAATCATTTATTGGGATGTGGCTGTAAATTTAAATACAAATAAAAAATCTTCCTTCTTAAAGTTATAACATTCTTTCAGGAAAATCTATTAACAATTTCCTAGTTAAAAAGAATACTCTAAACAAGTATTTAAACATCTAACATTACCCAAATTGGAATTGTTTTAAATTTTAGGGTATATGATAAAACATAAAAAAATCATTTAAACTATTACAAAAATAATTTATTTGGAGACATTGGTAAGATATACATCAATGAATGCATTTACTCTATTTTTTTTCCTTTTAAATTCGTATTTACAAATACTTTGATCAGTGTCTCACACATATATATTAAATTTCATTTTCATGCAGATAATGTTATTACATTGACACCACATTTCAGTAATAATGATGTTTGGCACTATTTTTAAGTATAAAAAATCGAGTCACTCGAGTCATCATGAAAGATGGCTCAATTACTCAAGCTATGCTATATTTTGATTTGCGGGAAAAACTTTCGGAGAGCCCATTACTAGCCTACTGACATGAATTTCGTCTTTTTTCCGTCATTTATTTAAAAAGAAACTTAAAAAGATCCCCAATGTTACTTTTATATCAGAAAAAATACCATGCATGACAATACCAACAAAGCTAAACGATTTTCAAATGAATTTATTAAGACGAAAATTTTGTAAAAAAAAAAATTTAAAAAAAAGCGAAAATTGAAAGGAAAAAAAAATATATAAAACAATTGTCGGACAAAATAACGCCATGGAAAGCTTTCAAACAAATATATATGTATCCAAGATACAACATAAGAAAGAAAAAATGGAAAGGTTAAAAACAACAATTCAAGGGGAAAAAAGAAGAGTAGAATAGTTGGCACACCCTGGAGATTCGATTCTCACTTTTGCCATAGATTGTTAGTGCTTTGCTGAAAGAAAGGTCATTGATTTGTCTTGTATTTTCGAACCTGAGAACGAGATTTAGAACAGAGGTAGACCACAGTATTAGAGAGAATTTCATCATCTCATTTTTCTACAAAAATCTGTTTACTGGAAAACTCATAAAATAATACAATATCATCTCTTCATTACCGGATTTATTTTAGATAGCTAGCCAATCCAAATGTGAAATATTTTTTTGAATCTCTTATTATCTGCCTTTTTACCATCCAGATTTATCAGGTATTTCATATGCTATACCTAGAAAATCGTTCTTTAATTCTTTCCTTTGTACTTAGTAAAATCTTCTGAAAAATGTTTTATTTATTTATTTCAAAATGATTAGTTTTAATGCATTTATTTATACCATAAGTTATTTATACAATTCAAATTTAGCAATTGTAAGGTATCTGACTACGTTCGGAACGGTGGTTTTAAAAAAGCGCGTAAATGGATAATTTTCATGATATTTAGTGTCAAGTATAAAATTGTTTTAAGGACACACACACATTTTGACAAAAAATTATTTAAATACAATATTTTGGCAAAAAATTAACTTAGAATAACCTTTTTTCCAAATGTTCTCCTTTTGTAAAAAAAGCTTCTATTGTATTAATATTTTGCCTGTATATAGCTCAGACCTCTGTACAGAGGCTCAACTATGATTTTTGAAACATTCACATTATTTTCAAAGTTACAACCATTTGAAATAATTATCGGCGTATTTTCTAAAATTTCTTCCCTTTGTTGTCGTAAAACATGAATAAACCCACTTCTAAGTTATGTATTTCAAAAATTCTAGTTCTGCCTCTGTAGAGAAGTCTGAGCTATATATACAGGCAAAATATTATTATAATAGACGCATTTTTCTCAAAAGGTGAATATTTTGAACATTGGTCATTCTATGTTCCTTTTTTTGTCAAAATACTGTACTTAAATAATGTTTTACTCTGTAATAATATTCTTAAAACAACTTTATATACATTTTCTGATCCAAGTGACACTAAATATCATAAATATTATCCATTTATACGCTTTTGCAAAATCACGGTTCCGAACGTAGTCGGATACCTTAAAAGTCATTCTTTCATGATATCCGGAATGAATCAGATTTGATGAGAAGATCCAAGTAAGAGTTCAAATAACACTTCAATAAAACTTAAATACTTTCGTCAAAGTGATGTAATAGCCTCTAAAGAGGCTTAAAAAACAGTTTGCTCACTGAAAGGGAACGTTTGAGGAAGGTCTAACCCACTCCCCTCCTGTGGGAACATCATTAATAAATATTACACCTGTAGAGCAGTTTGTGACAAAACTGAGAGCCTAGCTTGTCTTTACAGTTTGACTGAAGATGAAAAACCATTAATTTTGGTGAGTAATATGCTCTTCATTCAGCATGACAGCTGCGGTTAAGTTACGCTGACATTTTGAGTGGCTTTTTGAGATTTTTGAATGGGGAAGTTGTGGCAAGTATTGATTTCTCAACCAAGATATTAATATCTCCTGCTTAAATTTATGTGCTACATCTAGTAAAAACGTGAGTCATGAAATCTCTCCTTCTGACCTTCACATATTTCCAATCGTAACTTCCTCAGGGCGACATTTTAAGTGTTGCGCGTAATTTATTTGAGTCATTTCATTTTGTAACAGTGAGTTATGACTCCCAAAGAAACCTGTGATAGTAAATCGATTAAAAAAGGCTGTTTCCAACGAAAAAATGTCTTAACAGATAAATTGTTTGCTTCCGGTATATCTTATCAATGACCAAAACATGTACTTGGATATTTTTAGAATTTGGATGTTGTACTACTATATAATTATTGAAGTTATCTAATTAAATTTATTAGCCTTTTGAATTAGGAAGTCATTTGTTATGTAATAATGATCGATTGTTTTCGACAGTGATATTTTAATTTATACATATATCAAAAAAAGCCTTAAAGAAATGTTTTCTTTACCCTTATTGAAAACTTCTACATAAATATTTTCTATGCCATTACAACATAATAAATCAAACTTTATATATATAATAAATTAATCGAATTCATCCATTTTGATAATATATATATATATATTTATATATATAATGTATCCCTTGAAGAGTGATTTCGCAGTAACATGGGAGGGGAATGAATATTTGAAACAAACATATTATTCATATGCAATATAATTCACTCTAATGATACTCATTTGCTCGTAAATTTTGCTTATTTTTGTGTGTGTAATCATCACACCTCCTTTAAAACGGCGATAACTTCAACCATGCATATGTTCATACTTAGACTATAATAGAAAATTTCTGTGCATAATAGAGGATTGTATTTTAAACTATTAAACCCGATGGACTAGTAAAATACAAAAGCGTTTTTCGTAGTAATTAATTTGCTGCTTAATTTACTCTTTTTACATCACTCTGAACACGATTCTTTTGTTGAAGTACTTTCAAAGGCAGGAATTAAAAGTATTTTCAGAAATAAAGCGATCAAGGAGTAACCACAATGAAAACTTTTCATATACTTAATGCATTAGTTTAAATGTGATTACAATCTATGTTAAATGTAACAAAATTGAAAATTTATTAGTATTTAACTTTTTCGACTGCACTCAAATCATTCAGTCTTTACACAAGATTTGCTTTATTTATTAGAAGATACATATATTTCCATGTAATATATTTATTTTATAAGTTTGTAAAGATACTTCATTAAGGTATCCGACTACGTTCGGAACCCTGATTTTGCAAAAGCGTGTAAATGGATAATATTTATGATATTTAGGTCATAGATTGACAATGATATAAAATTGGGTTAAGAATATTATTACAATAAAAATTTATTCAAGTACAATTTTTTTGACAAAAATTAATTTAGAATAACCTTTTTCCAAATTTTCTCCTTTTGTAAAAATGCTTCTTTATAATAATATTTTGCCTGTTTTCAAAGCAACCTCTCAGTAAGAGGCTCAACTAGAATTTTTGAAATATAACTTGGAAGTCGGTTTATCCATGTTTTACGAAACAGAAGGAGAAATTTTTAAGAAAATACGCCGATAATTATTTCAAATGGTTGCAACTCTGAAAATAATGGGGAATTTTCAAAATCTAGTTGAGCTCTTAGAGGTCTGACTATATAAGCAAAATATTAATAAATAAAAGATTTGTAAAAAGGAGAACTTTTGGGAAAAAAGGTTATTTAAGAATTTTTGCCAAAATATTGCATTTAAATATTTTTTGTCGTAATGTCCTAAAACAATTTTATACATGTATTCTAAGTGACACTAAATATTATGAAAATTTGCATTGATGCGCTTTTAAAATCAGGTTCCAAAAGTGATCGGATACTAAAGTTTTCTTTTTTTATTTGTAATTTATGACATTCAAGTAACGAATCACCAAACGCACGTAACATGCAGTAAGCAGAGTAATTTTTGAATCTTAAGAGCAAACCTTATGGATATGTGCAGCTTCTTTAAAGGGAAACGTTTATTGGACCATGATTTTGCAAAGCGTTAAATGGATAATATTAATGACATTTAGTGTCACTTAGATTAGAAACGTATAAAGTTTTTTAAGAAAATTATTACAATAAAAATTATTTTATAAAATTTTACAAAAAAGAACATAGAATGACCTTTTAAAAAAATTCTCCTTTTATGAAAAAAAGCTTTTTTAAAAGTATTTTTCCCGTATATAGCTCGCTGTCAGAGGCTGAATAGAAAAGGGAAAAAAATAACTTAGAAGTGAATTTATCCCCATTTTATTACGACAGAAGAGAAATGTTGCAAAAAATGATATTTGTTTAAAAGGTGGTAACCTTTTTGAATTTTTTTAAAACCCCAGTTCAATCTTGGAAAATCTTTTCTTTTATAAGCAAAATATTTTTTATAGAAGGTTTTTTTAAAAGGGGAAAAGGAAAAAAAAGTTTTTCTAAATCAATTTTTTTCCCAAAATTTCTTGTTTAAATAAATTTTTTTGCAAAATCCTTAAAACAATTTTATACATCTATTTTTAAACTAAGTGAATAAATATCATGAAAATTATTCATTTATGTGCTTTTTTTAAAACAGGGTTTCCCAACAAACGGGTGTTTCCCCGTAATTCTCTATATTAAATAAAGTTTACGGAACATATAGTAAATATAAGAATAACAACCACGTAAGTAAGTTTGAGAACATGCATAACAGCAACGCTGCAGAAACAATACGCTCAAGCGGAATTTAACTGAATCATCGACATGCTTGCTGTCAAAAGTATTATAACATTTCACAAGGTAAATTACAAATTTCATGGATCAACTCACAACCTCTAATTAGAGTTCTTGCTATACGTTCAACAAAAGAGCCTTATGTTTTTGTGATGTTAATGAAAAAGGTGTTTTAAAACAAAATACTTCAATTATTGATTGTCAGAGAAAAAATAGAGGCACACCATCTGAAAAGGTATAAAATCCCCTATTTCAAAAGTTTCTTGAGATATCTTAATATTTACTGGCACTAATGTTATGAAGAAATGGAAGGCTGAATTTCACTCAGAATAAAACCAAATGCCTATATAAAATAAATATAAAATGAGGCTCAAAATATAAGAAAACAGTTGCATGTAATTTCAATGAAACTTTAGTTGGGTTTTATCTTAAAAATGAGGGAAATGTATCGTTATTATTCGTAATTTTATTTGTAGTTAAATACTTTAAAGCATTATAAGTATACTAAATATATATCTCATATCACACACCTCAATACTTAATACATATTTAAAGACGCTTCTATTAGTATTCTTATCATAGTTTGAATTAAGGAAGGAAAAAGATGGTATATAAAGTCAAATCTATCCTTAAATTATTTCAGAGATGTATCATAATATAGTGTTAACAGTTAATAACAGTATATGTTATGCACCAACTATGAGACTAGAAGAGCATCTTTAGTTTAGGAATTTTCCTAGTTTGAAAAACAAAAATATTTCGTTACAGGATTTTTAGCCTTTTTTTTTTAAAAAAACTCTTAGTAAAAATTCTGGATTGTGTTATTATGTCTGCGATGTAGAAAAATGTGTTTAAATTCATAATCTCGAGAGAAAGTTTCAAACGCAAGTAAGGCCAGGACTGAAAAATGTAATTTAAAGTTTGAAGAAGAGAGATACCTGGAAATATGACTAAACTTTTACTCGTTCCACCAAGCCTTAAGGGAGCGTGAAATCAAAGTACCCTTTTGAAATCCTGAAATTTAAAATTGTAGTACAAATCCCCGCAACTAGTTTTCTGATATTTTTATTTACATACTTTAAAGTTTTGAGGAAATTACTTAGATTTATTATGAACTTTCTTACTGTAGTCACCAGTACATGAGATTGATATAAAATTACATGGACATCTCAAAATAATTGAGAATGATATATTGTACTCTAAATTGGCATATTTAGAAATACCAACATCTTACATTTTTTTATTTACAAGGGTATATTCATTAATGATTTTTCAAGTTCAATTCCTTACTTTAAAATTTAAAAATTCATATAATAGGATACTTATAGATTTGAGGATGACGTGTATTATAACTTTTGTCTGTGTGGCATGTGTTTCATGAATTCATCTTAAATCTGGTTCATAGCCTATATTTCAAGTATCAAATCTATCAGATTATCCTGCATTTAAGCTATAGATCATTCTAGCTGCTTTTAAAGTAACGCTTCTATGTATTCATTAAGGTATCCGACTACGTTCGGAACCATGATTTTAAAGAAGCGCATAAATGGATACTTTTCCTGATATTTAGTGTCACTTAGATTAAAATACATGTATAAAATTGTTTTAAGGACATTTTGAAAAAAAAATTTTATTTAAATACAATATTTCGGCAAAAAATTAACTTAGAGAAATTTTTTTTTTCAAAATTTCTCCTTTTAAAAAAGATTCTAAAATAATAATATTTTCTTATATAAAGAAAAGACTTCTCAGAGAGTCTGAACTAAATTTTAAAAAATTCATTTATTTTCGAGTTACCACCCATTAAAATAATTATTGGCGGGTTTTTTAATTCTCCCTCTTTGGTTAAAAATATGGATAACCCCTTCTAAGTTATATATATCAAACTTTTTTTAAAGTTCAGCCTCTGTAGAGATCAGCTATTACAGGAAAAAAATATTTTATTATAATGAAGCATTTTCACAAAAGGGAATTTTTTTGAAAACTGGTCCTTCTATGTTAATTTTTGTCAAAATATTTATTAAATAATTTTTTGTAAAATATTTTTAAAAAACAATTTTATAAAATTTTCTAATCTAAGTGACACTGAATATTAAAAATCCATTTATCCCTTTTTTCAAAATCCCAGTTCGAACTAGTCGGATACCTTAATCTATTTATTTTATACATGTAAAATAAATATTTACTTATAAATATTATTGCATATATTTTTTAATAGATGTAAGATAAAAAGTCCTCTTTCTTTTATCAGCTTCTGAAGAAGATACTTTTTTCTTATTTTTCAAACAGAATTATTTAACTATTAATCAAACCTTACTATAAACTGAGGATATATGAAAAAAATCGCGTAAAAAGAAAAAATAGTTGGTGTAAGCAGAAAAAAAAATTTGTCATCATCAAAACGGCTAAAAAGGCGTAGGACATCGTTAATATATCAAGAAAATTAAAACCAGCTCTTTGCTTTGTACCACTTTTGGCATCTCGTATAACGATAAAAATAATAATGTTTGCTCCCATGTTATGACATCTGCTCCTCAGTAAACAACTTTTCGCTTCTGTTCACCCCCTACCTTTCCACAGCATTTTTCGACGGATGACTGCTTCGATTAGAAATCGCAGCATCTGTTCTTGCTATTTCTGAAATTTTCTAGAGAGGTTAAAGGAACAAGCTGGAAAGATAGTGTCAAAGTCTCATTTAAGAAATACAGATCATGGATAGATATATAGATACGCCGTTAAAGGAGTATTTCTCAAGCTGAGATAGTTCTTAGACTTTTGTTCCCAAAAATACATATGAATAAAAAGCACCAATTCCTAAAAAAAAAAAAAAAAAAACAATTATACATAAATACATCATTCATTCATTCAATTAAAAAAAAAAATTTAATGAACCCATATTTTTTAGGATCCGCAGGTTTTTGATGAATCTAATCATTTTTAAAGATCTTTGTCTCAAAAATTCAAGCAAATGAAAGTTATTAATTTCCAGATAGATAGAATCAAGTGATCACAGCTCACCAATAATCAAATACTAAAGATTCATATGAACACAAATCATATGAAGAAAACTTTTCCATATTTTTATATTTTGGTAAACCTATTTATGAAATGAATTTGTAATGGGAGTATAATTCATGTAGAATAGTGGTCTTCAAACTTTATCGACTCAAGGAAACCTTAGACCTGTAAGGTATTTTCGGGGAACCCCATCCCCGAATATTCTTAATTTAAATGTTTCTCTAGAGAGCATATTTTAATAGAATATTTAAAGTAGATCAACATGTTAAAATTTATGTAAAAACAACTAAAAATATTGTATTCTTTAAAAACTTTTATTATAAAATATTAATGTACACTGCTAGCCACAGTAAGTGCAACACCAAGAAAAGACGAATACCACAAAATTTATTTTGTAGATAACATATTTACCCAAATATCTATGATTAAAATTTTTAAACTTCTGTAAGTGTGGGTTCATGTCAGAATCAGTAGCCAGGGAGCCCCATGGTTGGAGATCACCCCTGCCACGCGCCTCGGCATTGATTCAAGGGGTTTGGATGTTTTTTGGGGTACAGCAGACCAAAGCTTCCACACGTTGCCAAAGTTGATCTGGTTTGGCAGCTGGGGGTGTAACTGGGTTGTTTAGCAACCTGGACCACATTTTTCTATCGGTAAAGATCCCGGGGAGCAGCCGGCCGGGGAAGAAAATTCAATCTGGTAATTGACGAAAAACCTTTGTACAATGCTGCCCGTGAGGTCGCACATTATCCTGTTGAAATATGGGGTGGCCAAACCCCGAATGAAGGAAGAACAACTGCCAACACCTCGGAGATGTAGCGCTGGCTGTTTAAAGACCGCAATCTTACTAGAGGGTGAAAAAGGGTATCCCAAAACCCTCCATACCAAATACCCGGGTTCAGGACCAGTGTGGCGGTGAACGCAGCTTTCAGCATCCTCTCTCCCCCGGTGTCTCAGACTCGAAACCCACCATCGTGGTGTTGCAGGCAGATGCGTGACTCGTCAATAAAGACAACTTCATTCCATTCTGCCCCCCATCCTTCTTTTTCGCACCATTGGCGGCGGGGAAAATTTTTGGTTCTGCGTCAAAGGGTAGACCAAGGGACGTCTTGCGGGAAAACCACTCTCTTAAAAAGGCGTCGAATGGTACGCGCAGACACTGAATGATGCGTTACAGACTCAGTGTTCTGTGCTATGGTTCGTGATGTGACTGAGCGATCCGTCACTGCCATGCACACAATTTGCCTGTCCTCACGTGAAGTGGTGCACTGAGGTGGATGTGGTCGACCACGTCGGTCCGTCGTACCCATCTGCATCCAACGGTTACATATCCGCATTACAGTTGTGTTTGGTTTCATCCAACACTTCTACCAATTTTCCTGAAAGATAATCCACAATCTCGGTAGGCCACTATCCTTCCTCTGTCGAACTCGGATACTTGATCAAAAGCTGATCGCTGTTTTCTAGGAGACATAACTGATCGTTTTTTGAAAAAACCACAAGAAAAACACAATTGCCGAACTTGAAATCGTCGAAATCTCCAAGCCTTAAATAGTGCTTTGAGTTGGCTCCACAGGCGCGCGTGATGTGTGTCTGCGCTGAAATTCTATTCATTTGCATATCTCACCTCCGCTAATGCATGTTGTAAATTTCATGCTATTTGCATGTTTCCTTCAGGGTGTTGCATTTACGGTGACCAGCAGTGTAATTTACTGAATAATAACATTAATTTGTGCTCCAGATGCCTCAGCTCCGTAGAGAATGTGAATCTATTTTGTAGGCATATTCATTATTTTTTTCTGGATTTCTATTTTGACTCGGGGGGGGGGGGGGGGGGGGTGTGTGTGTGTGTGTGTGTGTGTGTGTGTGTGTGTGTGTGTGTGTGTGTGTGTGTGTGTGTGTGTGTGTGTGTGTGTGTGTGTGTGTGTGTGTGTGTGTGTGTGTGTGTGTGTGTGTGTGTGTGTGTGTGTGTGTGTGTGTGTGTGTGTGTGTGTGTGTGTGTGTGTGTGTGTGTGTGTGTGTGTGTGTGTGTGTGTGTGTGTGTGTGTGTGTGTGTGTGTGTGTGTGTGTGTGTGTGTAGGAGAGAGAGAGAGAGAAATGTCATAATTCAAAGTAGTCAAACCAAAGACACTGTCCTTTGTTACAATGTCATATAAAATACCATAAATCGAAAATCCATAAAAATAAAATCTTTTATAAAATCGCCGTTAGAAAATCAAATAACTTTACTTTCACATAAATCGGCTTGAGAATGCTTTTCCTGGAGTTTATTGCAAAATGCGTTAAGTCCTGTAGAAGTAGTTTTTGTTTAATTTCCAGCGAGTTCTTCAAAACTCAGTTCATAACGATTTAAAAAATTTCTTCAGTAACTAAGTACTAACTTTTATGCTAATCAGATAATACTGTAACAAGTAACAAGTAATATTATACAGATGAAAAAGTAACATGAAACAAGTTTTATTATCTAACCAGTGAATTTATTCGGGGTGTATCCTAACTACAATCCCACTAGAGAAAAAGCATTAATATTTTATGAATTTTAGTTGATGAAGCACACAGAGAAAAAATCAGTGATATGCTATAAAGTTTCGACGATGGACAAATGAGTTTTAAGGGGTTACTAATCAAACA
>BMAV01013133.1:13735-73847 GCA_019973955.1 Trichonephila inaurata madagascariensis
TTATTTAATCTAGTACTAATTAGCAAAATTTGTGGTAATAATTCATTATGAGAATTGTCTGCAGATATTTTTTAACACATGTTTCAAAAATAAAAGAAAAATTAGGTCTTTTATTTTATAATTCTTTCTACATGTTTTTAAATAAAACATAAGGATCATAATTATATTTATAATTTTTAAATTATTTTGAGAGTTATTTCAACCGCTTAAGATTAATTTTGTTACTTTATTACATTTTGAGAATTTTAGTACATATTTTTAAAGTTTTTTTAAAAAAAATATATGGTTAACTCTTTACATGGAAAAAAAAAATCATTACACCTTCTGACTAATCATTGAATAATTGCATGTATATAAAAACAGGTTTTAGTTGTATAGTTGTAAAACTTTATAACTGATATGGACAATATAAGTAAGGAGTTGTTTTCATTCAGGAACAGCAATTGTATGCATGTGATGTACAGAATTTATTTCTGACAAATGTATTGTTCATGAAGTATTTCCCTTATTTTTAAGTTTATAAAATGTTCATCTGAAATTCATGTTGGAAATAATGAAAGAAAAAAAATGCAAATACATTTTTTTATTCTTTCTCCTATCTGAAAAAGCTTTAATAAAATTGGTTTTTATTATTATTAAACATATTCAACCAATTTTTTCAACCAGCTTAATTTAAGAAAATGAAAGTTTTCCTTTGAGTATTAAATTTCATTTTTGTGTTTATCACGAAGCTCAATTTACTGACGAGAAAATATTAATTAATTAATTTTTCTCTTTGTCTTCGTCTGTGTTTCTCTTGATTGGAATTTCTTTAAAAGCTTTTAACTTAATAGAAAACTGTCTTTTGAATAAATTTTGGTATAAAACTTATGATAAAAACTTGTACAAATATATATACAAGTTTATATCCATTGTATATAATGTATTTCTAATATACGTAAACTTATATTTCAAAATCCTATACGTATTAATGTACATAAAAACAAATAAAAATTATTTTCTAAATATAGGAGTTTTTTGATGTTTTACAACATATTTTTGTGTTAAGGGGAATTCTTATTTTATATTTTATATCTAATTTTCCTTCTATATCTGATTTATATCGAGTCTAGTTTTATACGGGTTTGCTAATTTAATTTAGAATTTACAAAGATGTTTACTTTTATCCTTTTTATTTGGGTTGATTTTGCTACATTGAATTGTATATACTATATTATTTCCAAATTACAAGTGATTTTTTTTTTATTTCTTGCAGAATAATAATTCATGATTTTGAATAAATAAAAAATTCCACTGATCTCATACAGAATGATTGCTCAATTGTATAACCATAATATTTTTAATTTAAATGTACGTATTTTTCAAAAGTATTTATAATAGAGACCGGCGTTTCAACTAATAAGATTAACACAACATCACATAAACCAGATGAATTTTTCTTTAAAAAAAAACAAATTTTATTAGGGTCGATTTCCAAGACCTTTTATTGTCTTTAAAATGCAATTAGCGTGTCACTTCTTCATTTTTAACTGCTATTAGGAAGAATTTCCATGTAATTCGAGCAATAAAAGGGAGTATCGAAATTGAATCTGTTGATTTACACATATTGGTTAATGTATATCATATTTCCTTCCATTTTACAATATACTGAAAATAATAATTATGACTGATGATACTTATTATTGAATCATATACTAGGAATATTGTTAAAAAATACCAAGTGAAATTATACATAAAAAAAAATTGTTTAGTATTTAAGAAAATATTTTGTTTTGAGACTTTTGTGCAAGCAGATTACCTTTAAATTCCTAAATTTCTACATTCAGTGAGGTTTATTATATTTTCCTTCCTTCAAACATTTTTTTATTTAATTTTCCATGAATTGTTACATTCTTTCTTGGAAAGAAAATCAAATTATTTCGCTGCTTTTTCTGTTCTTTTCTCCATGATTATGAAGTGTTTCTACCTCAGAAATGGTACTCTTTGAAATATTCTGCCTTTTATACGAACTTCAACAGTTTTAAAACAATTATGTTACTATAAAATTCTTCAGTTTAAGCTTAAACCGTTACATACAAATTTTTATGTCAATAAAAAAGTAAAAAAAAAAAAAAAAAATTTTTTATTTTAAAATCTTAATTATGCATAATGTTTAAAGTAATGAAATTTTGCAGAAATTTCTAGAAAAAAATATACATTCCCTGACATTTGAATATGTATCAGAAAATACTATGCAATTCTAATGAAGGGAAATATATTGAAGATAATGTCATATGAAGCCAAATCAATGTATAAAAACAATGCCATATTTCTGAGTGCATTTTTAAATAAATACTTCAAACTCGAAAAAAAATCGTATGGCAGATTTCATTAATTAATTTCAATTTATCGTAAAATTAATTAGAAATAAACATTTACGAATAATATTAAGGCGATTTTCGTTTCAAATACAGTACATTAGTTCGAAAAACAACGGAGACTAAATGCCATTATGCTATCAAATCTTTAACGCTTTTTAAATGTTGAAACAAAGTATGACATTAAAGTGTGATGTTTAATTATGTCATGGAGCTTGAGACATTAATTAATAATTAAGTGAAGAGATCTTCTCTTTTAACGAGTCTCACGTTTTTTTTTATACTGTTAATTCTATTATTGTTTTCACTGATTTGTTATTATCCAAGATGACACGTGTTGAAAAAAGCGTGAGAAAACTAAGTGTTCGTAAGCACCATCAATGATGCAAAAAAACGATGGTTCTGCATAATAGAAAAATAGGAAGCAGTGGCTTGTTGAAGGAAAGATTAATATCCTTACTCACGTAAAACACCCAGAAAATATATTCCATTTTATTTTGTTCCTCGACGTTTTAAGGCTGAAGGAAGTTTATTGCTTATTTGATTTCAACTAAAAATATTTTAATAAAATTTAAAATTTTATATGCAATTTAATTTTCAGTTTGCATAATCTATAAAAATGGCTTGTTTCATAGTATTTTTTTTTTCATATAATTCATTGAATTTTTAACAAATGCTAATAAAATTTGATAATTGTAAAACATTTTAATTTTCCTGACATAAAATACTTTTTTAATACAATAATATAGAAATTAATAAAAAAAACATATCTCACCTTTTTAGAATTTGTCTATTTTAAATATAAACATAAATTTAAAAATTTTGAACATTCATAAAACATTGTCTCTAACTCATTTCGTTCTTGTTTTAAATATTAAGCCTCCTTTTTATAGAACTGTGTTATGTGGATAGTACCTATGGAGGAGTTTCAGTGATAATGATTGGCTGAATATATATATATATATATATATATTTACATTTTGGATTGAAAGATAATTTTTATTTCTGAAATTAATACATGTGCTATATTGAATTCAAAAGTAGAAAACATTTTTGTCAGTATACAATCTGTGCTTACCCTATTAGTTATATGTGGGAAGGAGAATATCACATTCACTAATCTCTAATTTTTCCTGTAATGCACCATTCCTGTCAAATCTACTTTTTTGAGCTATTTGGGATCTATAGTAAAGTAATCAATACAACCACAAATTAATATAAAATATTTTGAGTTTCATTTTACTGCCCTGCCGTAAAGCCTTTTTTCCCTAGACGTCAAAGCACAAAATCCCCATTGAAGTAATTCATAGCTGTTTATTTTATCGCTTACCTAGTAAGAAATAATGTTGGTTGTGAATACCAAACATTTTTTGAACAGCGTTTTTAAGTGTAAGTCCTAACAGATAACAATAGGGAAAAATTATTATCACTACTTTGATATGTAACACTTCTTAATGAAAATAAAATTGCTGAGGAAATAAAATTATTCAGCTTTTCATTTTAAACAATGTAATTTTTTCTCTTTTATGACGTTAAATTTTGACCGAAAAAGCCGAACATATCGCATGCAACCCTAGCTAACTTAACGTAAATATTATCTAAATACCAACGGTAGATAACGTGTGCATAAATTCTGAAATATAAATAAAAATATTTTAAAATTATATTTTCCATCTTAATTTTAAAGAATGCAACTCAATGCATGTAATCATAATGTTTAATACTTGAAATAAAAAAAAAATGCTAAAAACATCGGTTTTTAATGTGATTATGTATTACACATAGAATAAATTGATGTTGCATTATCCTAAAATTAACAATGTAGTTATTATACACACTTTTAAATAATTGTAATGTTAAAACTTATTTCATAAGGTTAAGTTTACCTACTTTAAGATTGATAATTATCTTTACAACCTAATTTATGATATTTAGGTTAAAATATTTAGATTTGAGTACACGTTTTTTACATTTTTTTTTCGAGTGAATACTTAAATGCTATAAAAAAGAATTCTAAAAGATTACTATATCCTCGTGGAACCAAAGATTAATATCAAATAAGGTACAGAAAACAACTTTTAAGAAAGCTTAATGAAAAGTACTACCTAATTTCCTTTCTTTTTTTTATTTTAGAGAATTCTACTTACTCCAACTTTTCTCATCAATTTTACATAAAAACCAAAAAGATTCCCAACTTTTATCATGTCATTTGAAGGAAGCATATTTCTCTCAAGTACAAGTCTTGCAAGTAAAGCAAAAAAGTTAAAAACCACGCGTGATAATGTTTAATAAAACTGATAAGAGTTTCAAAAAGATAGCACCAGAAAAGTTTAATAATCTAACACAGATACTGCATTCGATCTAATGCTCTTTCTTACATACTGTTTTATTTATGTATTTTTTCTCTTTACTTTTTTAACACCCATAACTTCCTTTCTAAAATATCAGATATAACACCGCCAAAGGGAATAAAAGCGATATGTACAGAGAAGATGAAGGGGGAAAATCTAATAGGGTGTTGTTAGAATCTCCCAGTCATTAAAAAGCCTAAGGCCGGGGTAGAGCAATTTTTTTCCCGTCTCTCTCTATTGTTTCCTGTGTTTCCTGATACGATATTTTCTCTTTTTTATGGGAAAGAGCGTAGACGGTGTTTGGCAAATTTTCAAACTTAGAAACGCCGTAAGTCATGATTTTTTCGAGTGGAGATTCGACAGAACTTGCTTTAAGTTGGGTAACTCAAATATTGTTTTAAAAAAATCACGCTGATATTGGAGTGTATGTTTACAAAAAAGCACATTCAAAATTGTTAAAGTAAGAATGAATAATCATTTGATATATTAATACTAAGCAAGAATTATTTTACATTTTGTGTAAAACTGAGAGACTTGTGAATTAATAAGACAATATATTAATTGAAAAACAATAATTTCATGTTTTATGAGTTAAGTGGAAGATAAAAAATCCTTCACATGTTTTCTAGAAAAGTATTTCTTCATGAGACCAATGGATTCGTTTTCATCTGTTTAATTTATATTCACTTATTAATTATACGAAAATAGATCTCAACTCGATTGTTAAAGTAATAAGAGAAAGGTAAGAATATTTATATTAATTAAATATAAGAAGATGGTAATTATTTGATATATTCATCATAAATAGTATATTTAACATTAAAAAATCTGTGTAAAACTTATGCATAATTGTTTCAAAGACTTATTATTTTAAAAAAGCATATTTAAAGAAAAAAAAATTAAATGTTATTTATTAAGTTATCCGACTACACGTTCGGAACCATGACTTTAAAAAAGCACATAAATGTATAATTTTCATAATATTTAGTGTCACTTAGATTAGAATACATGTATAAAATTGTTTTAAGGACATTATGACAAAAAAATTATTTAAATACAATATTTTAGCCAAAAATTAACTTAGAATAACCTTTTTTCCAAATGTTCTCCTTTTGTAAATAATGCTTCTATTGTATTAATATTTTGCCTGTATATAGCTCAGACCTCTGTACAGAGGCTCAACTATGATTTTTGAAAAATTCACATTATTTTCAGAGTTAAAACCATTTGAAATAATTATCGGCGTATTTTCTTAAAATTTCTCCCTTCTGTTTTCGTAAAACATGAATAAATACGACTTCCAAGTTATGCGTTTCAAAAATTCTAGTTGAGCCTCTGTACAGAGGTCTGAGCTATATACAGACAAAATATTAATGCAATAGAAGCATTTTTTACAAAAGGAGAACATTTGAAAAAAAGGTTATTCTAAGTTAATTTTTGGTCAAAATATTGTATTTAAATAATTTTTTTGTCATAATGTCCTTAAAACAATTTAATACATGTATTCTAATCTAAGTGACACTAAATAGCTAGAAAATTATACATTTATGCGCGTTTTTAAAATAATGGTTCCGAACGTAGTCGGATACCTTAAATATATAATTAAACAGTTTCCATACTAGATGTACCTCGAAAACTCTATTTCAGATTTTTTTTAAAAAATAATTGTTATTAGAAACACATCTCCTATAACTGTATGTTCCACCAATAGATTAATATCAGGTAAACCGAATTAGCTTACATAAAGTTTACTGTTAATTAATTTACACCGAACACTTTGTACGTATTTGTAACACTGTATTTGTATAATCCTACAATTTTCAGTAATTTCATGTTTGCATATTTCAAAATGTATTTGTTGCTTAGGTTTTACATGCTAGTGTACATTTATCACACACACATATACAAACTTATACACACGTACGTGTGTATGTGTGTGTGGGTCTGTAGTATGTATTAAAAATCTCAGAAAATATATGCCTATTTTATGTTAAACACAATTTAAATTCAGATCGCATACTATTTTAACATGTAAAGTAACATCAAATTGATTAAAGCTTTTTGTAAATTATTAGAATACATATATATATATATTTAACTCTACTAAATCACTCAATATTTAAACAAGGGAAATAAAAGTATTTATGTATCCACAACAAAAAATTAATCAAATATCTAAAAATTATGCTTGTTTTATTTTTGTTGGCCTCATTATGTGTAAAAAATATTAAAAACGGGATGTAATAATATGATGTGCTAATTAGCGGATACATCGTCTCATTTCTCAAGATACTCCCATGACAACAAAAACCTCACTTTCTAAGCTGTTTTAATGAAATAATTTCATCGCTGATTGCATTAAACAACGGGGAATCTCCAATAATGTACTTCAGCATCTGCAGATGATTCTTTTATGGAATGACTTTTTATTTTCCCTAATGCTTTTACGCAGTCCTCAAATTAGAAAAATGACTTTTCTTCTGTATGCAGATGGATAAAGTGGTAATGATAAAGAATGACGGTGCCCAAATGTAGAATCAATACACTGCGTGTTGTTGTTAATTTTATTTGTAATGTAAATAAAAGGTCCCATGGATGTATTACAATGCGATGTATTAATATTAAAATTTAAATTTTGAGCAAAAACTTCCGTAAAAATTAAAAAAATATGAAGTATATATCAGTGAAGGGTTTTTTGACTTTAGTTACATAACAGCTTAAATTTTCATTGTTTTCTCGAACTGTATTCATATTTTTACAATTAAATAGCATAGTAATTATATATATATATATATATATATATATTGACACATAGCATTTAATAATATATAATATAAGAAAATGTACTCATAAAAATATAATAACTTGAAACTTTAAACAAGGAACACAGAGGGCTTTTTATAAATTTAAGATAATTATTAAAAAAAAAAGCAAAATATTTTTTTGAATAATTTTTTTTAAATATACTGAAAGGTTTCAAATGGTTAAACCATGGCATAAATGTTTTTTTTTTTTTAAATTTTTTCTTAAGAATACATGAAGCTCATGTGAATAACTAATATAATATTTTGTTAGAGGAAATTTAAAAGTTCAATGGAAAGATGATTCATGCTATTATCTACATCAATGTAAATTTCTAAGTAGTAAAAATTTGGTTTTTATACATCCGCAGTGTTTCCAAAAGGAAACAAAAGCGTTTTAAGTAAAAAATAATCTCTGTGACGGAAATCAAATTGTAACATTTTTGCAATAAAAATAAGTCAGTTTTTGTAAAAATATTTTTATAATGCAAATACACTTTTTATTTTTTTAAATAAAATGTTCTTAATACTAGAATGATTCATAGAAAACCTCTTTTAGAATTGTCTTAAATTTCTAGTTTAAACATAATTCCAGTACCTCTAATACTATCTACTTGATTTTTGTACATATTTTTATTACATGCTTTTGAAATTAACTTCTAAACACGCGAGCCTTCCTTTTTTCTCAATTCCTACTATTAGCTCACTCTCTCTCTATATATATTTAAATACTTATTTTGTTCAAATTTTTAATCGTTAATAAAATACTTTCTTTTCATCCAATCAAGTTCAAATAAATTTTTTTTAAACTTGTACTGGACGATACTAGGTTTTGATACAATTTTTTTCAAATATTAATTTTTACTTAAATTAAATTAACTATCGGTTTTTGACGCTAACTTAGATTCGTCTCCATTGTTTTAACGATTCAACTGTTAAAAGAATGACAAAAGTTGGCTTCGAAAACCAGATTTTGCGCAAAACTAGCCAAACCGGGTGTGCATTGTTTCAGCAATGCAGACAAATCATGTTCTTTTTTCAATTTCTGCTACTAGTTCACTTTCTCCCTATATATATATATATATATATATATCTTGTTCAAACTTTCAATCGTTAATAAAATACTTTCTATTTATCCATTCGAAGTAGGAATTCACTTTTTTATATTACTTGTTCAATTATCATGCGGTGTTTATAAAAAAAATGGTAATAAAGAACTTGTAGCCAAAAGAATATATGATGCGCGTAAAGAATAAGTTGGAGTGCTATTCTTTTATAAATTAATTGTTAACTGATATTCTCATTTTATACATTTAGTTTATTATTTTATTATAAATTTTATTTCTATGTACCCCAGTTTCTGTCCATTTCCATAAAGGGATTGAACCCTATGTTTGAGAGATTTATTTAGGATCCCTAGAAATAGGTGTGTTAATACTTTACACTTGGTTTATATTCAACAGCTACCTGGTACTGAACTTTTCTCTCAGACTAAAAATAGAGTTTCTAAAAATAGGTACTATCTCCTTTCATTTTATCATGTGATTGTATATGATGCCTACTATTCTCTCAACTATAATTCTCTGGGGGAGAAACTGTAGATATTCTTCTACCTCTTTTTCAAATTTCTTTTATATAGAATGGGAGCAAAATGGCCACTCTACTTAAATGCAATCGACTACGTTGGGAACCTTGATTTTTAAAAAGCGCATACATGGATAATTTTCATGATATTTATTGTCACTTAGATTAGAATACATGTATAAAATTGTTTTAAGGACATGTTAACAAAAAAATATTTAAATACAATATTAAGGCAAAATCTAACGTAGAATTAACTTTTTTAAAATGTTCTCCTTTTGTGAAAAATGCTTCTATTATAATAATATTGTGCGTCTATATAGCTCAGACCTCTGTACAGAGGCTTAACTATGTTTTTTAAAAAATTCACATTATTTTCAGAGTTACATTCAATTGAAATAATTATCGGCATTTTATTCTTAAAATTTCTCCTCTCTGTTGTCACAAAACATGAATAAACCCACTTCTAAGTTATATATTTCAAAACTTCTAGTTGAGCCTGTGTACAGAGGTCTGAGCTATACACAGGCAAAATATTATTATAATAGAAGCATGTTTCACAAAAGGAGAATATTTTAAAAATGGATCATTCTATGTTCATTTTTTGTCAAAATATTGTACTTAAGTAATTTTTTAGTGTAATACTATTCTTAAAACTATTTTATATTCATTTTCTAATCTAAGTGACACTAAATATCATAAATGTTATCCATTTATACGGTTTTGCAAAATCACGGTTCCGAACGTAGTCGGATACCTTAACATTAAAATACGTAAAGAATTTGTGTTTCACTCGGCTTTTTCCCCAGTAATGAATATTTCCAGAGTATACAATATATATATATATATATTCTTTTTACTATTTGCGTATGATACCGAGAAGAGTTGAAAACTATGGCTACTATCGTAGAAAGAAAGTTTGTTATAACAAACGTACTTTAAGTATATGTTCATATATTATTTTATCAGAATTATTTCAAGATTAATCTGAAATTCTGCTATAAATTTTCATCGTATTTAAATAGAAAATAATCTCTTACTGGTGGTTTTCTTTTGTTTTTTTTAATAGCTTTCTTTTGAGTTTTCAAGACTTTTCTTTCTTATAATATAATCAATACTTCAGTTATAAATCGTTATAAAGTCTACTCTAACTTACTTTTACAATAATTAAATTTCTTGGCATATTTTAGGATGTATTAACAAGTATTATACGAAATATTTAATATAAAGTAAAAAAAAAAATAATTGAATGGCTGAATCTTATGCTAAAATGACTATATAAGTAAAATATGCAATAATAGTACATAATTATAATCTAACCCACCTTGTCTTTTTTAAAATGGTAAAATAAATTATTCATTTTTCATTTTCTTTCATCAAATTTACTTAAAAGATATAAATTTTTAGTGAAAGAAATTGGCAGTTTTAATGTGATGCTAGTGGAGTCCATTAAAATGCATGTCCCTTATGCAAATTAATTAAAAGTTAAAGAAGATGCAATTCAGTTTGCCGAGGTATTTGACTGTTAAATTATATTTAAATACAAAAAAAAAATCCTAATTGGGACATACCAAGAAGATAGTTAAAACACAATTTTTATCATATAAATCTAATTTCTTTGTTTTAAAATTTATTAAGGGCTTTGAGAGTAAGTATTTATTTAAATATTCAGTAAATATTTATAAAGATAAAAATTTATGAAAATTCAGTAATTTTTCATCCTTTTAAAGTTGTATTTTAAACACGCAATATTGAACATACACACACATCAAATTTTTTAAAATTCTTAAATAATTTAAAGAATTTGCTGTTTTTAAGGATTTCTGTGAAAAAACGAATTATAAAGCAATAAATTTAAGTTAGTGTAGCTATAATTTTATTTTTATTATTCAACCAATAATAAATAATAGTTAAATACCGAAATTAGTTGATAGCAAATAGGATATTGTAAATGAACGTCAAGTAATTAAATAATAAAATACAGAAACTTCGATGATATTCATACACACTTTCATAATACATATAGCCTTAAAATTGGTAAACGGGTTTGAAAGATATACTTCGCAATTATATTTTTTTCAATATATGCCTTTGCTTACTTTATTTATCTGTATTGGTTACATTTTAAAATTCTGTTACAAAATTTCAGAGCAAGCATGAAAAACTCATGGGATAAAAACATATAATCCTCACGTTTTCACAAATTTTATTTTAATTCTTTAAAGAAAATTAAATTTACTCAGCACAAAAAGAGGCTTATCTGTACACGGCCTAGCAAATTCTTGCCAGACATAAAAGTAAAAATAATGAACAAAAAATATAATTCCAACTTCAATCAAAATCGAAAGAAAGCTTAACTGAATCATGAATTTCTTCGTGCTTTGTTAAATTAACATGTGAGTTGTTTCATTCTACTAATTCATTTTTTTCCCCTTTTCTTTCCTTTCTAGATGGACGTTGAAGCTTCGTGATTTCTGTACAAGCAGACTTATGGAATCGATTTCATGCTACTCCTGTGAAAAAAGAGCATTGAAATAAATGAGCGAAGGACTACCTTAAAGTACCTATCGACCTTTTGTTCAACTTCGGAAATGTAAAGAATCAAACCAGTCACGAATGTCTGGCAGAACTACAAAAACGCATAAATGAAATGCATTGAATCTATAAAGGTATTGAAAAAGAGTAAGGGTTGCACCATGTATATAAAATGGATTTTCATGAAAACCAAAAAGCAGTTAGTTATCGCATTAAACTGACAAACTGTGAAGCTACTTGAGCATTCATTAAGCTCAGGACTCTTACTTTGTCGTACATAATATAAATTTGTTTTTTCTACTTTCTAATGTGAATGCATGCATATACATTTATATATGTAGGAGTAGGATGTTTTTGAACACTGCACATTCGTTATAGACTTATATTCTGCTATTGATTTTTTGTAACTGGATGTATATGATAAAAAGCAAAATGAAGAAATTATTCATCACAAAAATGGACATGCCACATAAAATTCTGAAGGACAAATTTCACTATATCTCCTTCTTGAAATTTTGCTGTAATTATTTCATGTGCCTTATTTCTATAAACAGCTTCCTAAGTCGTCACATATTTCCTCTGGGGAATAGATTAAAAGCTATTCACTTTGTGTTTTGCTTATTGTGCATTTTCTGCAATCTCACAAGCGCACAAGTGTTTGCGAAGGAATGCGATTTGACTAGTTCTGATGATGAACTAGTTATGACATGCCGAGTTAGGACGTTGCAAAGTATTGCTGATATTGATCAATCTGATGCAGACCAGTCTACTTTTCTAACTATATTCTGTGATGATCTCAATCACGAAATTAAAATCATGAATGGAACATTTGCTAAGCTCAACAATGTTCAATCGATGCGCATTGAAAGTTGTAACATTCTTTCATTTCCAGACTATTCATTCTGGGGATTATTTAGCCTCACAAATTTATCAATCCATTTAAACAAAACAAGCATGAAACAAATTTTGTTTAAAGAAGAATCTTTGGCAGGTTTGCAAAAACTACAAAGTTTAGAATTGGACCACAACACTCTGATTGTTCTACCACCCAACCTCTTTTGCAATTTGGAGAGTTTACGAATTTTAAATCTGACCAACAGTGAACTAGATGACGCAAGAAATATAGGTCTGGGATCAATAGAAAACTCAAGATGTTTACCAGAACTCTTGGTTCTTGATTTGTCTTACAACATACTAAAAAGCATTCCCGATGGAATATTCTCGTCTCTCATATCCCTGAAGATACTTTACTTAAACAATAATCAGTTGTCTGAACTTTATCCTTACGCTTTCAGTGGCCTTAGTAAACTACAGAGTCTGGATTTGTCAAATAACAGAATTAGCCATTTGCCAGAACAAATATTCCAGCAGTCATCTGACATTCTGGAGCTTTATCTTCAAAACAATTCTCTGAGTTCACTGACGCCCCGAGCGTTTCAAGGCTTAAGGCAACTAGTGGGATTAAATTTGAGTTATAATTCTCTGGAAAATGTAATTTCGTCAGAAACTCTGGCGGATTTAAGTCGTTTGTTAGTTCTGGATTTGAATCATAATCGCTTTCATATGATTACAGAGGCTAACTTTCATTTAATTAGGAGTCTCCAGATATTGTATCTGAGCTACAACGACATTCATAATATAAGTGACAATTCATTCTCGTCTTTGAAAAATCTCCATACGCTGACTTTGTCGGGAAATAAGATACGTTACATTGATGTAAATACGTTTACAGGATTAGAGTCTCTGAATTATCTCGCTTTAAGTAACAATAATATTGAAGTGATACATCATCAAGCGTTTTCTTCCTGCAAATCAGTTCAGAATTTAAAACTTAGATCTAATAAACTTTCAGAGTTCCCAAAAGCGATAAATGATCTGGAGTTCTTAAAGCATTTAGATCTGACACACAATCGAATATTTAATATCAGTAACGCAACATTTCAAGGTTTAAAAAATATTGTGAGTTTACATATGGCTCGAAATAAAATCGGAAACATGACAAAAGGATGTTTTCAAGATCTAGCATCTTTAAAAACTTTGGACTTTTCTTATAACCGAATACAATCTTTAGGTCACAGTTTATTCGATGACGTACCGGAATTACGTGTTGCGAAATTCAATGACAATCACTTGACTGACATTAACGGGCTTTTTATGAATCTTCGTTACCTCCATACTCTAAATGTATCTCGAAATAATATCACATGGTTCGATTATGCCCTTGTCCCTACTGAGCTTAAAACCTTAGACATACATGACAATGATATAGATGGACTCGGAAATTATTTTGAGCTCGAACTCCTCATGAATTTGAGAAATCTAGACGCTTCACATAATATCATTCGGGAGCTGACACCGACTTCTCTACCCAATAGTATTGAAGTAGTATCTTTTCGATCGAACCGGATATCTGTTATAGGACCTTTCACATTTATGGCAAAAACCAATCTGTCATACGTTGACCTCAGGGGCAATGCTATCCGTCATCTTGACATAAATGCTTTTCGTCTTAAAAGTATTCCTTCAAATCATCCTTTGCCCGAGTTCCTTCTTTCCAACAACACTTTAATATGTGACTGTAGTATGGAATGGCTTCAAAGGATCAATCATTTAGATGAGAGCCGCCAATATCCAATGATCGTTGATCTAGGAGAGGTGACGTGTAACGTTACTCTTCCCCGACAAAACGCTTTGATAGAAATGTCACTTACTAAGCCATCTGACTTTCTATGCAGGTATCAGAGTCACTGCTTTGCACTTTGTCACTGCTGTGAGTTCGATGCATGCGATTGTGAAATGATGTGTCCTGAAAACTGTACATGTTATTCAGATCAAACATGGAATACGAATATGGTTGATTGCAGTCTTCGAGGATATTCTCATGTACCTCATCGCGTACCAATGGATGTAACTGACTTATATCTTGATGGAAATGATATGAGTCATGTCGGAAGTCATTCATTTATTGGTAGGAAAAACCTAAGGGTGTTGCATTTGAATAATAGTAACATTCACATAATACGAAATCGCACATTTAATGGCTTACAGAATTTGCTGGTGTTACATTTAGAGAATAATCATGTCACTGTGATAGAAGGTCACGAGTTTACTAATTTAACCAAACTGCAGGAGCTTTACCTATCTCATAATCGCTTAAAATCTATCAAAAATGAATCTTTTAAGCATTTGAACTATCTCCAAGTTCTTTACTTAGATCACAATCATATTGCGGAATTCAATGTCTGGATACTGGCTTATAATCGGGGATTACTCAAAGTTAAATTAGGGCACAATAAATGGAATTGTGAGTGTTCTTTTATAGAGCGATTCAAATATTGGTACATAAAGCACAAATCTATCATAGTAGATGAGGGTAGTGTCCGGTGCTCTTACAACAATTCAACCACAATGCATCTTATAGAATTCAGTAACTCAACCTGTTCTAATTTCAGTGTAATACCATTTACTTCTGCAGAATTTGTTGAAGAATACATGTCTGTGATGATCATTATACCCATGCTACTAATTATAATGCTTTTGACTGCACTAGTTGTATGGAAGTATCGTAATAATATGAAAATGTGGATTTACAACAAATATGGTGTAAGACTTTTTGAAAAGAACGACTACCCAGCCGAAAATGAAAAATTATTTGATGCTTTTGTATCCTATTGCAAAAAAGATGAAGCTTTCGTAACTCAAATGGTTGCTCCTGAACTCGAATGTGGATTGCCACCTCAAAGACTGTGTCTCAGATACAGAGATCTTCCAGCCTCAAGATACATGGCTGAAACCATATCAGAAGCAGTAGAATGCAGTTTCTGCAGCATTGCTGTCGTGTCTGAGCAGTACCTTAAAAGTGAGTGGTGCATTTTTGAGCTGAAGGCTTCATACCATGAGAGTCAATGTAATAGAAGGCATAAAGTTATCATTATCCTTCTGAATAAAGTAGATCTCAAAGAACTAGACGCTGACGTGAGAGCTTGTTTTAAGGCAGCGCTTGTGGTTCACTGGGGAGACCGACGTTTTTGGGAAAAGCTTCGGTATGCCTTACCAGAGGGTCGCAACCACAGGAACCATGTGAATTGTTCTGAAAATAAACTTTCATCGACGCTAAGAAGATCGTCACTGTCGAATTCCATAAAACTTGTATAACCTAAATATTTATAAACAAAGATGAAGCTTTATCAGTATAGATGAAATGGCTGATTGTGTATTTTTCATCTACATTGTACAGCTCAGATGGTTAAAAACTCAACAATATGTGAAACAAATATATGCATCATGAATAACAGTGAAGAACACTGGAATTGGAATTTCGCTGCTTAATTGAAACTTGTATAGAAATATTTATCTTGAATGTCAAAATATTCGTTGTATTCTCTATGTCTTGTTCGAATCTATATTAAGAGTATATGAACTCTGCTTTAAATTCACTATACTCATTTTGTAAGAATTTTGCATGAAGCTGTATTTTTAGTGTATGCTACTTTACTGTTCACAATTGAGAAAAATGAATGAAGTTATATGTATTTGAAATATAACCCAAATGCTTCGTCATCTTTTACTGTGGTAATTAATTTCATCCAAGGTATAAAATTTTCATCAAATTTAAGTAAGTGTACACATGCGCATAAAAATTCAAAAATTATTTTGATATTGCCTAATGTTAATTATATTAAAAATATATTGTTAAATTATAGCAATAGCAATTTAAAAAAAAAAAAACTGTTTTATTTTTTCCCCATAAAACTGTTATTCCAAAACATTTAACTTAAGTAAAATATTTCCACCATATATAACGGTTTTCATAATAGGCTTTCCAATTGCTACAAATTTATGCAGAAATGTTGCATTAAGATAAATCATATTATATTGCCCAATGTCAGATGTGAATTTTAAGCCAATTCATTGAAATATCATACACATACACACTTTAAGTAAAAGCAAACATCAAAAAATTTTGATTGCTCAGTAAAGATTTCTACTTAAAACTTTTACATTAAAAAGTAAATTATAATTTTCCTAATATAAAATCTGCATTCACCGAAATTTCTTTTGATTTTTTGAAAGAAAGTTAAAAAGTAATTATATAATTACAGTTTTTTTGTATGTGGTTTTTAAAGGTATTAAAATAGTTTGATTTAAGGTGAAGCAAAAAATCATTGATGAAATTTTAATTTAAAAGTCTTCGTTTTTTTATTTGTTATTGCTGATTGTTCTATTCCTTACTTTAGTCATAAAATATATTTTAAATGGCATTCAACAAGAATTGAAATAATTTTACTTGCTTTAAGAGTATTCATGTCATATATAAAAAATATGTAGATTATGTAAAAGGCTCACTTCTGTCTTTCTTTGTTTGTTTGTTTTTAGCTTTATTACTAATTCTTGATGTAAGTACTTCCTCATATATCACTTCACTGAAACTGTAACTGGAACTCCTCGAATAATACAGTTGAAACACAATGGTTTATTTATATTATTTTTTTTTACAAATGTTAAGCCTAGTAGTGATATACATAAATTGTATGTATATTTATATTGCATGTGCTTTAAGATAGCTGTTATATTTTAAATATTGTATATGAAATCTGTATTGCAATCTGTGTTTCATCCCTGCTCATTTGATGCTGAAGAAAGAAAGGAAATTTACTTTATTTCAAAATGAATGTTTTATCACATTAAAATATAATAAAAATTCTAATAAAATAGATAACTATCTTTAAATGTTATGTCGTGAAGCATACATTTTACTGAATGTTTTCAGTGTTATTTGTAAAGGATGAATCTTATCAATGTCTTTGTATGGTATTTGTATAATTTATTAAGAGTATTATTGATTCATAATAATACTGCATTTGAATACGTTGTAATACAGCCACAATTTGTTTGATGTCTGTGGTGGTCATTGATATGATTATGGTGATAATAAAATGTAATATATCTCTGTGAAAGCCATTTTTTTTCTTTCCTAAAATACCGAAAAACAGTATTGGATAAACTTCCATTTTAATACACTTACATCGTTGCAACTTTCTAAACATTCTGAATATTAAGTATTTAATTAAAAGAAAGAATTAAGCGAAATTTTAAATTAGAATATTAATTTAGATTTTTTTTTTATTTTTTGAAAAAAATCTTGATTGGTATATTAAGTTTATTAAGTTTTTGATTTAGATAATTGCTTATGGCATATAAAACTTACAACAGCCATATAGAAATATACTTTTAAAATTTTAAAAAAAAAGGCATGATGAGAAAAAATTTTGTTTGTTAATCGTCATACACAATAATAAAAAAATAAATAAATAAATAAAAAAAAAGGTTTTAACAAATGGATAGCAAAATATATAAATATATTACAGAATCTCCTTTCATGAATAATTATGCTTTATAAAAATATGTTTCCATACAAGAAAAATATTTTATTACTTTGTATACTGTAAAACGGAAAAAGATACAAACATTGCAATAATTTATCAACTATACGCAAACTTTAAAACATTATAGAGAAAAAATTGTTTTCGTTGTGTATTCTTATTCCACAAATTTAAATAAATCAGTACATAATTCTAGTGAATCAATTCATCATCTTAGAAGAAGAAAACTAAACTTTTCAAATATATTGTTGCATGGAAATAATTAGTCAATATTTTCTCCAAAAAAGAAGCATCAAGTATTTCTTTTAAGAAAGTGCATCGAATATAACAGAATAATAAAAAACTCATAAGAAATCTCTCTTTTACAAATTTTTAAATTCATCAAACAAACATTCTTTCAAAATTTATTGAAAAATAAACATATAAAACAAAAATTCAGAATGAGAATTTTTCCCCGTTTTAATGTGCTTTACGATGTAATCACAATAAGTATTGAAAATTATTTTTCTGCAATAAGTATAGTAAAAGAAACTGAAAGTGATTATCTGTAAATTAAGAAAATGCAATTATAATTATCTTGCAACAAATATGAATTAAAAGGAAAAATATGGAGCAATGAAAAGTATCTCTAATCCACAATATGGTACTTCTTTAACTAAACTTTAAACAATAAACATTGTAATTTTAATGGGTACTTACAGTTAAAATATTTCGAAAGTTGAAACTAATTTTCATTCTTTCAATTATACTTATTTCTCTATTTAATTGCTACGTTTTCTGAAGTAGCAAACAATCGTTTTAATTTAAATTGCTTTAAAATTTCTAAGTGACTGATATTATTTTAATTAAAAAATAATTATATATATGTTTACATTTTAAATTGGTGTAAAATTAAAATTAGTGGTACCAGAAATTGATAAAAGTACTTTTCATAAATACCTCAAACAACTATTTAAAAAATTTAGGTTTTAAATTATTTCCTGTTAATTTCTAAAATCTTTTAACTGCAAAAATTCAACGAATTAAAAACTCCGGTATATATTCAGCTATATTACGAGTACAGAGTAAAATTATTACAATAAATATTTTTTTGTAAATAAATGTCTTATGATACAAAATTGTTTCTCACTAAATTGTAATTCTCAGTAATAAAACTGTAAGAGAGGCAATCAATGACGAAATATGTTTTTTGTAAATAACACACAGTTGTTATTCATAGAATTACAACAGCTTAATTTATTTATATGACGTTATTTGAGATAATGTGTTGAGATAAATATGGAGACATGAAAATACTTATTGTATTGTGTGTGATTGTATTCGTATAAGGTTCAATATTTTTAGTGAAAAATGTCATTTAATTTGCTCATCATTTTTGACAAAATCTGATCTTGAATTAAACATACGGTAGGAAACAGAAAATTTTAGAATGAATTTCAAAAAATCCTAGACGCATATATATTAACATATAAAAGAAAAATAATGTCTTTTACTTTTTTGAAATCATAAATTCTGAACACTCAATAAATAGCATGACTTGGGTCTTAACACCATCTCATAATAGGTATTTAATTTATCAAACAAATTTGCATTTTGTTTTTATTTTTATATTATATACATTTACATATGTGCATGTGTACATATATAAAGACATATGTGTACGTTTATAAATGTATAATAACCAAAATTCTAACTTAATGTCAAGCAAGCAATAATAGTAAATTTTAATAGCAAAGCATTAAAAAACTCCAGGAATGGTACAAACGTTTTTATTTACGACTGAGATTGAAAGATTTAATATAATTTAGGTAAAGTATCACTTGAAGTCTCAATTTGTGATAAATCTCTGATTTTGTTTAAACATATTACTATTATAAGTAAACCAGTGTACTTTTAAAAATTGTATCAATGATTGTATTATACTAAAGACATTATAACACTAATTAGAACGTTGTTACTTAGAGCTTTTATTATAACATTAATATTTATTGAGTAAAATTGATCTTCGAAATCATAACGATGTATAGAGTGCTCAATCAAATTTTTAACATTTAATATGGACACAGTAGACCAGACCTTGGCGCCCAAGGGTTGTGGCTCCACCGAGTGAGTTATACCATTTTCAAATACATTTAGTTATGGCGCAATTTATGGTGTTTTGAAGAATATATTTTAATAACTTACTAATAGTAATAAATAAATATCAAAACTATTAGCAATACTATTGAATTTAAAAGGATACTTATAAAATTTAAAGTCTGGTAGATATGTGTTTTTTTTAATAAAGATAAAATGCGACTAGCTCATTTCTCTATCACATTGTCTTATTTAAAAAAATAAATATTGTTTTGTGAAAAAGCTTATTGAACATAATCTGGAACACATTATGGTGTTTACAATTAATGCCATAGTTAACAGACATCTTATTTATGAAAGCAATAGCAAAATTCTTCTGTAAATTCCTATATCTTATTTTAATATATTTATAAGCTAATATAAAAATTAGTTTCCAAATTCAATTTCAGTAGTTCTGGTAAAATATTGTATATATATCTTTCTAGGTTTCCAAAGGTGAACCAAATTAAACAACAACATTTGTTACAAATATAGTTAAGTATCCATAAATCTTTTTTAACAAATTGCTATTGAAAACACACAAATAATCAAAATCCTGTAAATGGGTACACTATATTTTAAAAGTAATTTCTCTGATGCTTTCAAATTCCCTTATTGATGTTTATCATGAAAATCACAATCTTTGTTCAATCTCTGTGTGTATGTGGGTGAGTAATATACTATAATTTTTCTACAAATTCAGAGAAGCAAAGCAAAATTAGAAGTGTAACCAGACAGCATAGGTTAAAAATAAGACATCTTTAGGGAAAATAGCAAACTCTTTGCTATAGGAATTAAAATTATAGGTTTACGAATTGATTTCAGAGCAGCAAAGCATAACTCGTTTATTATCTATACTACTGGACTGTTGGAGATACTAATACTAAGGATAATAATCATACAATCATACGTAGTTCCCGCCTAACGTCATCTAATTGTAACAAAAATACTTAAAATTACAGGTCTATTTTTTCTCTAACAGATTAATTGTCCATAGAGGGTCCTTAAGTGTTGGATTATAGATTTTTTTGTTCCTTCTTGTCTGTAATGCTTTTCTCACTGGAAAGCTAAAAATTAACTGTTTTATAAACAGCAGGGGGAATGTAATATTTAACACCTAAGTTTCTGACGTTCATAAAATCGCAAGCATTTTTCAAAGAGTATAACAATCCTTTCGTCATACATGTCATATCGGCATGACAACTCATTAATTTGAGCAATTTATTTAATTTGCCCTAACATAAATGATTTTTCCCCCATACATGTTCAACTCTTTCTTGTTTCCATTTTCATCACGACTGTGTTTGGATACATATACAAATAAATTGAAGCTTAAAACATAGTTATAAACATTATTGGTTGAAAATTATTTAATTGAATTAAAATCATCACTATTAATGGCTTCACAACTATTCCATTTTGGGTATATAATACAGGTCCTAAACATTTTAAGGAATATATATCCTATATAAATCCATGATTAATTATGAAAAAATGATACTTCGCAGAAAATGCTTGAGATGCTTAAATCACTTCTAGGAATAAAGAACAACAAAATAATATTGTAAGGTTTAGTGATTTATGAACCGATTTAAAACTAGTAAGAGAGGGAGCATAATATTAATTTGTTAATTTTTAATAATAAAAAATAATGATAAATTTTTAAATAATTATAAACTACTGTTGACTAAATCTATCGTTTTATTTTTAATATTAATATATATAAGCTAACATATTTTACATAATAATAATATTTAACTTAATATCCTTGTACGTTTTTTTTATTTTATTTCAGGGAGATTTAAAAAATTCAATTTGTGTTTTCGACAGCTAAAATACGTTTCTCTCTCAGGAACTTTGTATAAATTTAATATACACAGGCATACTTTTTAATAGTAGCTCCCAGATTATATACAAAATAAACACAAAATAATTTAAATAATGTTTTCTTAACTTTATATATATATATATATATATACGTAGTACGATCCAAAAATTTGGGGTTGGCGACCATTGCTGACGACAAAAGCAAGTATCTAAAGTTAAACCATTGGAAATCTAAACCATCCAAAGTTAAACCAACCCTCTCCTACCTAACCAAGTTGGTTTAGTCTATGTCATGTTATCGAAACGCACGCGCAACTATTATGTTTCGAAGCTAGTTAGCTTTGCTTCGCGATCCAAGCAAGATGATTATTCTTGAACAGCGTTGGACTTTAAATTCTGTCACCTCTTTGGTAAAACACCAATGTAGACTTTCTAAATGCTGCCAAGTAAGGTGCAAGGTGAATCTACCATGGCGATACCCAAACTTTACGAATGACAAAAGCATTTTAAAGAGGGCCGAGAAACCATCAAATTCAGTGAACGTGTTGGACGAACTTCGACTTCATGGAATGCAGAAAATGGTGCGTTGGTGTCTGAATGTTTACGAAAAGATCATCACCTCGAATGGTCGTTTGAGGGAATCGATTCGTCGTAAACGGCCTCAATTCTGGCAAAGTGATGGCTGGTAACTTGTGCGTAACACCGCACCAGCACATCAATCCCAATTGGTAAAAGAGTTCCTCGCCAAATCTCACACTAACGTGCTTCGACATCCCCCCTGTTCACTAGACTTAGCCACTTGGAACATTTGTCTGTTCTCATCAATGAAAAAACATTTACAGGGACATCGTTTTGTGTCATCAGATGAAGTGAAAGTACCATCGTCGGATGCCTTACCGTAAGGTCACGAAAACTGGTTTACAGCTGTGCTTCCAGAAGTTATACGAACGCTGGCAAAAATGTATCATCGTCCAAGGGGACTACTTCGAAGGAGGATGTGATTCAGGGTAAAGTTCTGCAGGGTGCACCTTGTCCCCGAACCTTTGGATCATACTCGTATATATATATGCGTGTGTGTGAAATTTTTGATCAATTCCGTATACAATTATTTTTATTAATATGTCTAACTTAGTTCATTTAATGCTTTCGAGAGAAAATTAAATAAGTTTATTTGGTAATATACAATTTTTTAATTTTTAAGATAAATTTAGTCGAGTATAATTCATAAAAGCAGTTATAGATATTTTAAGAAAAACGTAATATAAGGTGATAATTTGATTTAATTTATTACGGAAGTAATTCAGGAAAAAGAAAAAAAAATCTTCAAATAACTTTTAAAGGAGTATTTAAAGCAATAAGTGAATCAACGTATAAGAGCATAAATTTCTTCAGAAACGAATAAAAAATAAAACAGCTCCTTAAAAGCTTTTTTTTTTACAGCTTATTTATTCACATCTCTTTACTTTAGAAAACGTTTAAACATTTTACATTCACAATTGAAAAGAAATTTAATGTTTTACTTTTACTTAAAAGGTTTTCTCGTATATTATGAACTAAATGCTCAGAATCAGCAAGTAATATCTCTAAGAAATGTAAAATATATTTCCCTCAGCAAAGAAGCGTAAAACTTGTTTTAAGAATAATTTTTATGATAAATTATAAGCGACGATTATATAAAAGAAAGTTATGATAAGATAAATTATTTGTTTCAATATTTTTAAAGTGTAGTTAATAGAAATCGATGGAGATAGTTTTTACTTGTTTTGATTTTTATTTAATCAACTCAGTTTTTTGTATAGAAACATAAATCTGAGTCATACTTATTTTAACATTTTACCAAGGATTCATGCAAAAGACGGAATAAACGTAAATATAAAAACAAAACTGCATAACTAAAATGATTTAATACTTTTTATAAGGATCTAATATAAATTGTGCTGTCGATTGTAAGGTAAATCATGAATTAAATATTTGAATAATGTAATTTTGTTGTATAGTATAATATTTAGACATAATGTCAAGAATATATATGGCTAAAAACAGAAAATAGAACAAATGTTAAAACTGTCAAACGGCAATCGCTTCACAAAACTTCGGAATGCTCTTTAAAATAGTGCAAACAGCATTTTTTTAAGTTATAGAATTACTTATGAAACACAATATGGAATATATCCATTCCAAAAACTATTACTCGCAATACAAACTGTATTAGCAGTAAGGCTAGAGTAGTTATATGACTCTAAGTCAAAACTAACAGTAATTTCAGTGACAAAATTATTACCAATACAATTTATACTATCGGTAAAGTTCATGAAATTCGATTGAAAGAGGCTAAGTCTTCTAAATTCAAGCTCAGCTCTCCCAAAGTAGTAACTAAGGCATTCTGAAAATGAAACTTGTCTTAAATAATATTTAATCTGGATTGGAGTATTTTCCTCTAGATTTAGAAGCTTAAACGTTTGCTTTTGTCAAAGACTAGAATAGTCATAAGCATCCTATGGATAAATACTGCCATCATCGCATAATCTTAGATATGGTGTCAAAAATATTGCCAATTTGGCGAGGAAGCTGTTAACTAAAACAAAGCAATCAGCTCAGCCACATACCTAATTTTCATTAAACATTTATCAACAACTATTGGTCTATATTTTTAATCATATTTAGACACATTTGACTGTTTGAAATAAGTTCTGGAGAAAATATTAGAATAAATTAGCTGCTTTTATTCGACTTAAATCGGTTCACTATTAAAAATATTTCGGGAAACTGGGTTTTTATTCAGATGCTGCTCTACGGAAAAAATATTCTCTCTCTCTCTCTGTATATATATATATATATATATATATATATATATATATACTAGTGGTCCCGACAGACGTTATCCTGTACACATGTCTTAGATCTGAAAATTTCAAACTTTTTTGAATAAGTTGTAACATCCAGGACTGTTTTGATGAATTTATTTTTAAAGAAAGTTATTGCAATACCTGACATTATCACATGTACAGTTACCACAATTGGACCTATGTATTGCGTGTGAGTATGTGTTTACTAGGAACTAAGTTGAATGTAGAAGTTATTCTTAATACAAACTTAGTTTTAATTAAAGGGTAAAAAAGATAAAACTCGAGCTATTTTCATAACAGGTATATTTTTTAATACACAAAAAAATACGTTTAACGTAATGTCATTGAATGTACAATGATTTTGGTTAATCTTTGATGGGTAAAAGCAAAAAAATGTGATGGTTTGTCAAATCTCGGACACGCAACATATAACTAGCCATGCGGAAAGCAAAGATTTTCTAAATCTAAGCCACAAATTGTCATTATTTTACCTTGTGACATATTAATGGTCATAGAAATTGCCAAGTGAATTGTAAATTGCAAACATTTGAATGGGTAGGTGAGTCTGAAAGAATAATTGGGATCCCTGGTAGAAGTACAGCTTCACCTTGAAGTCTGCCGCTCAAAATAGTGGCCTCAAGGATCTTGCTCATAATTTTTTTTATGAACAATCGCATGCCCTTACATAATTTTGGTGCATTTTTAATTAATTGCGATATCGGACCGAATTTTGAATCTAAACCATTCTTGACTCCATTTGAACCCACACAAAAAATGTCATCAAAATTGGTCAAGCCGTTTTGGAGGTGTTCAGTCACATACATTCGCATAGAAGAATTATTTATATAAAGATATATACCGTATCGTGGCTAAATGAATAATCTTTCCAATTCTGTGATCATTTTTTGTCTGATTTCATTAGACAAATTAGATAGCAATTCTAAGAAGGGTGTAAATATTCTTTCCTCTTAATTCTTTTTCTTCCTTGACGCGCATTCACAGAATAAACACCACACATGGGTAAAATAATTATGTGTTTTAAATTTTTTTAATTAATATATTTTTAACTAATTGCGATATCTGACCGAAATGGGAAGCTAAGCCATTCTCGAATCCACTTAAACCCACACAAGAAATGTCATCAAAATCGGTCCAGCCGTTTAGGAGTAATTCAGTCACATACACATGCACAGAATTATAGATATAAAAATGTATATTTGTCTTTGTGTGAAAGAGCAAATATAATAAATACACTACTGCAATTCTACATGATAATCAAACGCATACCAAATTTACGTATATGATCACAAATAATTAATGGCAAGTCATCTTTTTGTATACAATATATTTGCCTTTCAACGTTTTCAGCTAAATAGTATTCGTTCAAGGATATATTAGTATTACACTCACAGTTACACAACATTTATTAATAATCAATTTAAACACCATGACTTGATAAAATTTGAAATGTCTGAATTCAATTTTTTTCCTTTTCATATAATTCTACAACGGGAACGATCCAAATAATTCTGCTTTATAAGCTTTCCTTATTTTCAATGTTCCTCTTCAACTTTCCAGAAATTTATTCAATAAAAATTGTGTTAGTATTGCCATGAAGGAAATTAGATTTCGTCTCCATTTGCTGCCCATAAATTGTCAGAGGAATTTAACAGAGGCAGCAGAATTTTAACCAAATTCTAAGGATTCATTAACATATGAAACTACGGCTTGTATTTTTCAAAACTATCACTTCGAAGTTATTCACACAATTATCCGAATAGATACCAGATGGTTATTTCTCCGAGGGAATTATAATGTCTTAATCTCATTATAAATTCTTCTGTAGACGAAAGTTTAATGAGTTGTAATTAAACTTCACAGATAATTAGTAAGATATGCTGTTTTAACAAATCAACTTTTACACAAAATAACCTCGAGTCATAAAGACAGTATTGTATACATTATGCTGTATTGTTAATTTTGATTAACCATATAATTGACGCATAATTCATTTAAAACAGCCTTTGACATCTATAGAACTTCCACACACGTAGTTAATTATTCCATTATATAACAAAATGTATGAAAAATTCAAAATAATCTAATGTATGAAAAACTATAAAAAATATATTACAGTAATTTATACTTGTTTTTGGTAGAACACGTAATAATATAACGTATAATTTACACGTATAATTTAATTCTAGTTTAAATATTAGAAATGAACATCTTCTAAATTGATCTATGCTATTTTTTTATGTAAATAATCATTAACCATAATTGTTTATTTATTTTTCTTTCTTTTTCGGCAGCTACTGTCTTTTTTTTACGTTTATTAAATTAAATATATGGAAAGTTTATAAATAGTGTTAGTTTAATAAGCGAGTTTTTAAGAAGTTTTTACGATTCTCAACTAAATAAATAACAAGATACAATAATTTAGTCCTCAATGTAACAAAATATAAATTCTTTTTTTAAGAAAAAAAAAAGCATAGATTATTTATATTACAAAAGGGATATAACAAATTTTGCTTCATAACACATTCCTTATATATTGTCTTCATAATACATATTACGAACTTCATTAATTTATAACGGTGTTTCTTAAGCTATGGGTTGCGTGAATTGTAGCTGGGGTCGCCAAAAATGTTAGAATTTTTTATATTTCTTATCCTAAATATGTATATCTGAAACTTAAAAACCTAATTAAAAATAATCGAGCACATCCTTTTCATTGATACTTACATTTTGCATATTCTGTTGTTAATAAACGGCGAAGGTCTCAAAAATGAACTCAAAATTACTTCACTTAATAAGCAGACTAATTTATGTATAATTTACCTTGTAATTTCATTATACAATGTTTCTTTTTATCTTGTCACTCAATTGTGCATTATATATGTAATTGTTTTTCTAATTGAAATTAAAAATCAGTCAAAATGACTTCCTTGTGGCAATCTAGAGTTAAAAACTTATTATGAATGCATATCACTGCCAAGTAGTTATATAATAGGAATAAAACACATATAGAAGTATAGGAGAGTGTGTAAAATTTACGCAATGCTAATGGGGGCAGGGCGCACAAACTTTTTGTGTAAAAAAAAAGAAAAAAAAGTCGCCACTTCCAAAGGTTTAAGAACCTATGATTTATAACATAATGAAATATGACTGGACATATATAATTTGAGATTAAGACTTACATGAGACTTAACAATCTGAAGTTCAATCCTGCATGGTATTTTATAATCTAAAGTTAATGTGTGTGTGTAAAGTTATTCGTAATGTTATTTTACGAATCACCGTTCTTTTGTCTAAATGCAAGATAAAATTGATTCTGGATTCTCTGTATTTTGGTATCTGCAAGAATGTTAGTTAAAAAAAAAAAAAACATTTACTGTAACGTATTTAACTGAACTAAACTCAACGGCAAAACAGCCCCCAGCCACATCTCAGTACACGTGACCTTGGGCTCTGGGGTGCATGAGCAGATGTTCCGGCCATGTGGTCAGTCTGACACAAACTCTCCCTCACTGGTTAGTTCCCAAGCAAGCCTGGTATTCATTTATCGACCCACTGAAGGGATGAACGGCTGAGTCGACCTAGCTCACCAGAGATTTGAACCCCTGACCTGTGGTTTGGAAGCGCGAAACGTATATATAAATTATACGGCTTTTATGACGTAACGGCTTATTGACGTTTTAATAACTTTAAATACATCACGAAGTTCAATCAAGAATTTATTATGAAGATTATGTGTTTTTAACCAAACCGTCTCATTCTGCAACAGTACTTCGATGCATTAATTCGGGGTCATTTCAAATTATTGATTGGAATTTCTATAGTTTTAGCTATTCGTTTTCTTCTAATAGAGCATATTTTAATCATATAAACAAAACAAAAAAAAATTCATTTCGGATGCATTTTTACTTTATTTACTTTCAGAATTATTAATATAGATGGCGGAAGTATTTCATTAAAATAGAACTTTTTGAAACTAAGCCAAATTAAACATAAGCTCAATTTTAAAATTGATTTGAAATGGATCACGAAAGTGAATTGATGTATTTTAATAAATAGTTTTCAAAAGTTGATCAGTTCTCTTGAGTTTTCTCTAAGCTTATTTAATTCGATTTCGAGAATTTGTACCAAAAGGAAGGATAAACGATTGAAGAATTAGATTGGTTCGAGCTACTTGAAGTGGGATACAAAAGTATTCGATTTGCTTTTATCCTCAAATTCAATCAATTTATCTTGACAATCTTCTGCAGTTACAAACTCCCAATCGTACTCCTTTCGAGTGCAACCTTTCCCTGGTAACAGATACAGGGGACATTCTACACTCTCGAACTATTGTTTGTTTATTTCAGATAAACGTTCGTTAAAGTATTTCAGCCTTTGACAAATTAGAGTCACTTGAGAGCAATAATATATCAAGATCCTTCAGCGTTTTCGGCAAATTTCCTAAGCGAGTTGTGTGCATTTGCTTCAATGAACCCACTTCACTTTCTGAACACAAAATTGGATCATCCTATTTTAAACTAATGCTTTTCTATGTAACTTTGATTTACATATCCATTAGGGATACCACGATTCAACTTACGTAATCCCTTTGAGTTACATAACAAAAGAAACAGTATCTGAAGGGAAACTCTTCGATTTAAAATTGAAATGAATTTATCTAAAAAAAAACTTGTGGTACTATATAAGATTTTAAAATATCGACATAGAATTAAAATTAGTTTTTAAGCGAAATGCATAGAATCAATCTAATGTAGTGAATACGGTAGCCTAATAATCGTTACCATGAACTCGTGGCTGACATCACCTATTACCACTGAGTGTCGGCGAGAGTTCTATTAACGTCACACTATAAATCTTCACAAGGACTATTGGCGACAGACCTCGTAAATTTTAGCCAATGTCAAGCAACAACTACGACACCTGAGCTAGCACAATCTTCCTAGCTTAACCACCACACCAACGGATGGACGTTTGATAAATAACCGGTTTAATGTGTAACGACAACCTCTACACGACTGATCTTAGGTACTAGGCTCGAACTTATAACACGTCCTCTATAAGTTCGTTACTTTGACTGCTAGGCTACTTCAACCACCTAGTACCACTGAAAAACCACAATTTAAAGGAATCGATGCACGTTGAGTCTGTCGAAGCTTAATTTACCCCGTTTATGTGTTTTGGAAGTTAAGCGAGGGGTTCAGTCCTTTTCAATTGAATGTTGTTTAAGGCAATAGTTCGGTGTAAGGGGTTCAAAAAATCAATCTTTTTGATTACATTTTTCTGAAGAAAAGCATCTTAAAAACCTACCCTAAAATTTTCAGACGGAAATTTTTAATATTTTCAAAGTTATAACCAAAAGAATAGAGCGTGCCGTAGTGTGTATGAAAGTGGGTTGACACGCCAGTGGCAGCCATTCCTTCTTTATTATCCTTCCGTCAATATTATTCTAGGATACGTAGGTATGCGTATTATAGCAAACAATTTCGATTGACAAAGACGAAATTTAAGAATTTTGTACAGCATACAAAACCCTCAGACTTTTACTGCCCAAAGATTCTTGGTTCAAATATCCACAATTGAAAGTGGAAAATCAAGCGAGCCCTTATGACCACCCAGCAACGTTTGACGAGCAATTTATATATCATATAAAACCAGCGTATAAGACTTAAAGCATCTGATGGTTTGTTGAAAAGATGTTTGGTGGGAGGCAGCCAAAATAATAACGGAAGCTTCAATCACTCTGTATGGAATTTCGCTCCGAAGCATACATTTATTGGAAAACGTTTTGTAAATTGCTACCTATAAGGCTGTTTGCAGCTTTAATGAGGGTTTCCTACCTGTTCTTAAGGCTTTGGGGGTGATGGACATCACAATAGGTCAAACAGCCTATTCACACATTTGACAATGCGTGAATTTTGGGGGCACAGAAAACTGCAGACACCAACTATAAAGAAGGCAAAACCTTTCGCAGTGCTCTCAAAGCTGCTGAAGTTGCTAACTTTGAGGATACGGAGGTGTTGATTTATGCATGTGGCATAGCTGATTAATGAAGTATTGGCGAAACTTGAAACGCGTTTTCTCGAAACCATGTTTTTGAAAATTGGGGAAGCTCTGACTTAAAACTATTCAACCAATATCGCTAAACTTTGGTTAAGACCTGTTATTCTAGGCAAACATAGGTGAAAACGTAACCTCTAAAACATTCAACTTTTTAATAATAAGTTTTTTTAAAAAAATATTCAACAAAAAAATTAGATTTTGAGAAGCTTTTCTAAACAAGTCCGCCATTTTGTTCTTTTTTAAATATGCATATCATTGGTTCGTTCATTAGAATAAAGTCTACAGAACAATATTCTCCTTGATTCTTTTTTAAATTTCTGATGACTACGGAAGGCTGTGAGCTTCCCTCAAATAGTTTATGTCAAAACTCTACTTTGACATAAAAAATTATAAGAAAATTAACGTAGAATTAACTCCAAAAAAAAGTTTTTTGTGTGCTTTAGAATACTTATAAAAGCATGTTAAAATTTTTAAAAAGTGATCGCATTTTATTTTTTAGTTAAAAAAAAATGCACATAGAAACATCGGAATTTTGATGGTTACACCGGACTACTACCTCAAAGTAGCAAAGCCTTGGGTAGCCTAGTGGATAGCGCATCAGACTCCAGACCGGAACGCCTGGGTTCGATGCCCGTGCCATTAAATACCCTCCGAGTACACACGGAGTACGTGCTCATTAAATCAGTGGGTCCGAAAGTCTTGTGGGTGGTCGCAGCTGAAACCACGAGTGCAGGGATTGGAGAATATTTCCCTCCCCTCCAGTTCCATGCCTAAATTGTGGAGATCGGTGGTTTCGCCATCTATCGTAAGAAAGTCCAACCTGTCTCACAGACTCTGACAACATTTATCCCTTCCCTTCGGGATTTCCACCGAGCTAAAAGCGTGCTGTCAGCTGTATGGTGCTCAAGGCTAAGGCCAGCGACAGGCGTACATCTAGTCCCTAGCCACGATGAATTTCGTAGGCTTCAATCTGACACTGTCAATCACAGGTGGCATGAGCAACAACAGTAAAAAGGTCTAGCGTCAATAACTCTTGAGTTTCCTTTGACGGTGACCTTAATAAATACACACTTTACATAATATATATATTATTCTATATTGACAAGAAATGTTTATATAAGAACATATGATGAGCTACTTCATATATACGACGGATGATATATTTTGCTCAGAAACTTTTGTTTCGTAACTATTTAATTTAATTTAATTATTATTTTTTTTTTTTTGCAAACATTTGTGACAGTAAAAATTATTAAGTTATGGAGATATGATAAATTATCTTATGACGAAAATATTTTCTTGCTTAGTTTTGGTTATTCTTTATGGATAAATTTAAAAATTATCTATACATAATTTTATATCAAAAGTTATGGATCTTCAATTATTTTATCACATACATGAAAATGAAAAATATGCACATCAAAATAGCAAAAGGAATAATTTTTTAACTAAAGAAAAACATGCATACAACATCGCTATTACCTTTTAATCACTATAGACAGGAAAACTACATTTATTAAATATCTTTAAAAAAATCACTATATTTTAGTTTTGTTTTAATCTTTTTGCTCACCGTAATTAACATGTTTTATTATTAAGTGTAAAAATAATAAAACAAAATTCTTCAAAATTTAGTTTCCAGAATATCCAAACAAACACTGTTGGAACAAGCCGAGGTAATATAGTTTCTCGAATATAATTAATTACTTATGCATCTTCTTGAGACGGCCGGTTGCGACACCCGCTAAATTAAACCCAAAACTTCAGAAAAGTTTTGCGGTTTACTTAATCCAAATGCTACTCACGCATCTTGACATCTCGAACGGCTTAATGATTCTCAACCTCCCATCTAAGAAAGTCCTTCAAAAATTCCAGAGATCAAATATGGCGTTAAATTGCGGATCGCCTCTGACTCATTAAATAAACAAGTTTATGCTCTTGCACTCGATGCTGTTGGGTGATTTAATTTGAGGGTGCTTCATTCTGTTTGCTGGAAGTTCAAACTATGTCACAAACCATATTAAGCGGCAACTTGGCAAACAGGTTGTTTGCCTTGAGGCGGAAGGTCGATAGTGATTGACTCAAGAAAATATTTCTTGTTGAAGACATACATGTGGGCGTTTACTTTGCGCACCCCGTCACAAGGTCTTGTAATTAAAATTCTAATAATAACACGCTTCGATGAAATTTGTCTGGACATTTTTATTTGGAATCAAAACACTGCTCTGGTGATAAATTTATTGTTTTTTAGTGTATTGCATATAACCATGAGTATTAAAAGGATATGAAAGAAATTGAATAGAATATTCGCATAGCTTTTATCTAAAATGAAAAAAGTTTTGAATATTGCAGAAATAACTTGCAATTAAGCTTGCCTGAACGAAAATATAAATACTTCTTCACTATAAAATTTTGTGGATATTTGCCTTGGAAATAGCTTTATGTCAATTTACTTATTTTTTTTTTTTTGTTTTTTTTTGTATATTTAAAAATATGGTGCTATATTTTGTATTATCACAGTAAAATTATTTGTATATTTAAAATACAGCTATAAACTGTTATGAACATTCTTAAGGTAACGTTGTTAATGTTCACGTGGAAAATGTTCTTAACACTAAATGAACTAAAAGCAAATGTTACCTGTGTGTGAGAGAGAAAAAACGCAATTATTCCTCAATACTAAAAATAAAAATTAGAATATGCTTAGTTAACCAACCACAAAGAGATTTGGAAATATATATATCATGTAGAAAAAGCGAATTTTTTTCCCATTTAAGGGTTTGATTTAAAATAAGCCATTTTACATTCAACCACAGTTAAAAGTAAAAGAATAGGTATTACAAACTGAAATTTATTTTGGAATACAAAAATCAATTCAAAGAATAAAGGGAAACCCAGTTAACAAATAATATTACTCATTTCCCATTCTAATTTTTCTCACAGCTAAATAATCTATTTGATTCCTACCTGAAAAAAAGTTTTCGTCAAAAATACTAATCAATTTTTAAAATTTATTTAAATTCGTCAACAAAATTTCTTATGCAGAATTTTAATGCTATAATCAGGAAAGGTCAAAAAATTATCTGTATTTTCACCATTAGATACTTTATAGTTTTTAGATCCCCCTTTCAACTATACAAGAGAGTGTAGATGATTATATAATAAATGGGCATAATAATTTATCTGCAATTAAATATTGGCTAAGTTCAATCTTTTTTTTTATTTTGTGTTTATTTATTTTGTTGTTGTTGTTGTGAGAATTATATATATATATATACAGTGGCGGCCAAACTTGTGCACACTTCTTAAAATTGTTATGTTTTTATAAGTTTGTATGCTTATACAACATTTTACGCTACACAAAATGCAATGTATTTTATATCATTTTAAAGGGACTTTAATACTGAATTAAATACCAAAAACCAAGTTCAAATATTTGCAACACAAAAAAGTTATGTGTCAATAACTGTCAATATACATTAGATACTGATGATAGCAGTCATTTAGCAGAGCTTAGTAAGGTGACCTTTATTCTGTATTAAAACTTCACATCTATGTTTCATTGAGCTGAAAATAATTTTAAGTTCTGCCTTCGTTATTACAAGGTGCCAGAAAACAATTATATCCTCAATTAGTTCCTTTTTATTTCATTTGTACCTTATTCGGACAATAGTTTTAAACGGTAACACAAGTTTTCGATAGGATTGATGTCAGGACTGGTTTCTGGCCAGGATAACAACTTAATGATCTTAGAACGGCATCAGTCGTTCAAGTATTTTACTGTGTGGCAAAGATCAGCATCTTGCTGAAAAATAAATGAAGGATTGTTGATAAATGGATCCCTGATGGAAGGCAGAAGTTTGGTTTCTAGAATGGTGTCAATGTATTTTATGACATTCAGTGTCCCGTAGATGAAATGATGATGACCAATACCATATGGTAATATACATGACTAAATAATAAAACTTTGTACTACACTGCGTTTATTATGGTATCCGACTACGTTCGGAACCATGATTAAAGAAACAAACGCATAAATGTATAATTTTCATGATATTTAGTGTCACTTAGATTAGAATGCATGTATAAAATTGTTTTAAGGACATTAAGACAAAAAAAGTATTTAAATACAATATTTTGGCAAAAAATTAACTTAGAATAATCTTTTTTCCAAATGTTCTCCTTTTGTAAAAAATGCTTCTATTGTATTAATATTTTGCCTGTATATAGCTCAGACTTCTGTACAGAGGCTGAACTATGATTTTTGAAAAATTCAAATTATTTTCAGAATTACAACCATTTGAAATAATTATCGGCGTATTTTCTTAAAATTTCCCCCTTCTGTTTTCGTAAAACATGGATAAATCGACTTCCGAGTTATGTTTTTCAAAAATTCTAGTTGAGCCCCTGTACAGAGGTCTGAGCTGAATACAGGCAAAATATTAATATATTAGTAGCATTTTTTACAAAAAGAGAACATTTGGAAAAAAGGTTATTCTAAGTTAATTTTTTGCCAAAATATTGTATTTAAATAATTTTTTGTCATAATTTCCTTAAAACAATTTTATACATGTATTCTAATCTGACTCTAAATATCATAAATATTATCCATTAACACGCTTTTGCATAATCACGGTTCCGAACGTAGTCGCGGATACCTTAAACCAAATGGAAAAATGCCTCCATGTGATTAGTAATCTTCTGAATTGAATACCTGCCTGCACTATAAATCGCTTGAACTTATTTGGTTTGTTGACAGTATCCTCCATGAGGTGGTAGACTAGGGAATTCACAATTGTTCGGCTATAAATCGAGAACCTGGCCTTGGGTTATTTGTGCGAAACATAGAGTATTCATTTCTAAGATCGGTGTCTTCATTGAACACACTTAGCTATTTGAAAGCAACCATTCTTCCAAAACAATACTTGCAAACATGTGCAGATCGTAATAATCAGAAGTACGCCTTTTTGGGATATATTCCTGATATAAACATGGAGCTCCACACCCGTAACTGTCCGAAGTACAATACGTGAGATGTATGCCATCCAACTCAACATTTTATTGTTCATTTAGCCTTATACTTTGGTAATCGGTTTGCAAATGTTGATTTCAAACGAAATCGATGTGTGGACTTTGTCTCATTGTCGCATACAACGTTCTCTACCGTGTGGAAAAGTAATTTCTGACCCTAGAATGCTATGTTATTGTCTTTGGGCTCTTTACACCTTCTATACATTTGCTACACTCGTAGTAAATCATCCGGTATTAATTCATTCATAAAAATAGTGCTTTAGATAAACAACATCTGAAGTATTTCTTCTTCGTTTCCAAGCAACTACACATTTTGATGACCATCACAGAGACAAATGTATTCATGCATTTTCTTATATATCATAACATTATAAAAAAAAAAAGTGCACGTACAAAAATGCAATTAACTTTTGTACAAAAGTATTAGTTTTGGCACAATTTTATGTTTTTAAATTTTAATTTTTCTAACAAATTCGCGATATGAGAAAATTTCTGGTTCTTTTGCTTTTAAAGACAGTATTTTTTTATTCTTGCCGATTTTTAAAATATGCAGTTTTGCATTAAGTTCTGAAACTATTTTTCAGTTTTATATGTGAGTACTGTCATGTTTTTTTAGTATCAACAAATTGCTTTTATTTATGAATAAATATCTCATAAATTTGATACATTTTACTTAATTTATATAGTTGAAGTGATATTTTACGACTATGTGAATTCTAAACATTTTCCAAATATTCTTTTCTCAAAACAATATTCATCTCATTTCATTTTTCAAGCTACCAATTAAGCATATTACCAACAACAGTAAATCTGTTAATATGAAAATAAAGGACATTTTAAATGCTTTCACAAATGATCTGACAAATAGTAGACTGATAGATACATTTTTTTCCAATTTTCTGCATAAAATCGTTTCTTAAGCCGTAATATCACTCAATTTTACATCATATTATCATCAGTAACACAGAATATTATCGGTTTGGTATAAATATAAATCTTGAAGAGACTGCATGATTGTGATTACAACAAATCCCTTAGAAAGTAGAAGATATCCAATACATGTCAATAATATAAGCATTTCCCTTAAGACACTAAATTAGCCTTTTCCAATAAACATATTTCTAATGCCTAATTTTGATTGTTTTAAGTTTCGGCATCCCAGGACTAGTCTTCGATTCCATAGAATATTTATTACTACACTAAAGTAGATTCCAATAGTTTGTCATGTATTGCATTTACTTGACATTATGTGCTTAAAATTTATTGACAGACATTTATTTATTGACGTAATATATTCCCTGGTGATCACACTTGAAAATGCTTACATTTTATTAACACATATACAAATTAATGTTTTCCGTTTACTTTAACTCTTGAAACAAACTATGAATATTTATCGATGAATGCGTTTCAGTTTTACGAGCTTAAACTTTTTACTGCTCTAACTATAATATATCTACAAAATAAAATTGTTTAATATGTTCATATGTAAGTGCATACGGAATTAGCATTTACATAAATTGCATTACTTCAGAACTTTTTTGAATAAGTAGGCTGTCCAATTATGTATTCCTAAATTTTAAAAAAAGAGATAAATAATTATGTTGATCTGATTTGATTTTTAACACTTACTATTCATTCAGTTTCTGCCGTTCACATCTTTCCCTAGCTTTGGTGATATTCTGCTTCGTCCAAAGTGCTCTTTTTTAAAAAGTGAACATTGGAGGAAACAATTTTCTTTAAAAATAAATAAATAAAAAATAAAAAAAACAACTTTGTTTATTTATAGTTGTGTTAAATGTTCGTATAGTTGTTGTTATTTAACCTAAATAAAATATTCAAAATAATACATTAAAATATGTAATAAATAATTAATTAATCAAAACAAATAGTAATAAGAATTAAGAACTTTTTTTTGAAGAACTCATCTATGAATTTACACAATATACATATTGCTGCTGCCTCTTGGCATCCCCCTTGCCTTTAGCTTTCAAAAGTCTGAAACTAACGTCATTGCGCAATTAAAAGTGAAGTGAATATTCTCGTGAAATATTGTGAACTTCTCGTGAAATATTGTGAACTTTTCGTGAAACATTGTGTTTTGAATTGTTTTCACTCAATCTAGCGTTAGAACTATTGGTAAAAAAATTAACTATTTTGAAATGTGATACCAGCTTACCATATGGACGCATGCAGTGCATCCGCAACATTGATTGAGTGAATATTAACGTCACACTATTATTCAGCTACTAAAGGGCTTTTGGCGACGAACCTCGTAATTTTGAACCATGGTCAAGTGACAAGGCCGAACCCTGAGCTGGCACCCCCTCTCATCTCCTAACTCCCACACCACACCATCGGAATGACATTTGAGCTCCAACAGATTTAACATGAATCAGCCCCTCTACACGGTGGTACTAGATTATAACTCAAGACATGTCGGTCATAAATCCATGAACTTCACCTCTAGACTATCGCAGCTGCCCATAAAGTTGGGATGAAGGCGCTCAGTTCAATCGTAACGTCCTAAGTATTAATGATGAACATAATTTTATTTTACTCATGGAATGTTTTGAGTCTATATTTGTGCTGTTACAATGTAAAATTTGTTTACAAGGTTTAGTACCACTTACTAAAATATTGAATATTGTATTGGGGGGGGGGGTAAATTTCACTTAGTTGTACTTAATGTACAATTTTTGCTGCAACTTTGCTATGACTTGTTTTAAACAAATAAAATTGGAAAAAAAAAATCAAATAAATTCGGGGGAATATTTCTTGCTTAAAATAAAATTGTCTTTGATATTGACAGTTTTCAAACGTTACTCCTCTTTATAAAATTTTATGTGGAATACCGTATTACAAAGCCTTGCACTACTTACAAATACTCGGCCAAAAATACTCAAAGACAACTTTTTCTATGCTTTACGTCTCAGTTAAATTTCTTTTTCTTTTTTGCTTATTAGGTACCAGCATTTCCCACTTCGAACTTCTGTAGAATTTTTTTATTCGTTTATCCGAAGAATTTTTTTCCAAGGAAGAATCCCTCGATAACTCGAGGTGCGAAAATCCTACCTGAAAGTTCTGAAAAGAAATTGGGACACAAATACTCTGGAGAAAGCAATAAAGCCTTTGTGTGCGAAGTCAACTGCAAATAAGGCTGAAGTCTGTTTGACTGGATATTGTCTAGTGCCTTGAAGATGAAGCAAGAGTTTTGTTGAACTGGAATCCACGATTTCGTGCACCAAGTGATACACATAAAAAGACTTTATCCATTCAGAGATACGGAAAGATAAAACTGAAAAAAAGGTTTTTCAGTGTTGAACGAAAATAGGCTAAACTCAGCGGATATAAACATTTTGATAAACTGCATTCAGCATATTACAGCTTTACTGAAAAACAATAATAGTAAAAAGTAAGTATGTCCCTGTCTAAATATGTTAGTTCCTTCTTTTTCAAAGGCATTAAAAGCTGCTTCTAATTGAAATTGCTCACATTTCATGTGAGTTAATTAACTATGTTAAATATATAAACAGTGATTATTATTATTTTTCAAATACACCCCGATTGCAACACAGAGTTTATAAATTTGAAACATAACACATCTTAGCTTAAAACTCATAGCAATGCATATTATTCCTATTTTTCTTCTTAAATTCATGTTTCGATTACTTTTTATTTATCCTCCTCGATGTTATGAAAACCTAACCCTTATTTTAGATATTGATATGAATACGTATATATACAAATAAAAATACGTATTACAAACAAGAGCACAATTTTTTTCTCACATTCTCTTAATTGATACTATTATAAGCATTCAATCATTTGGATATCTCCCTTAAATTTAAGAAGATATATTTTTGTTTAATGTTTATTATTACGATTAAATTACTCTGTGTTTGTAAGTGACTTGCAACATAGCATTTCGATTGACGAAGTTCAACTATATCTTCTTATTGTGTACTAGACATTTGCTCTCTGTGGTGAAAAATTCCATTAACCCAGTATAAAAAACTTACATGATGGACAAACAGATTTTGAAAGAACTTTTGATTTAATTTTAAGAACTTAAATTACATCATTATTGTTATAATTCTAATTTTCTAATTTTTGAATCATAAATATTTCTCATCATGTTACTATGTCATATTTTTGAAAGAATGTAAATCTCAAGCTCTTTTCATTTAATCATAAATATTATTGAGTGTAATAAATTTATGTGGTTCTAGCAGTTTATTTTCTGTATCCCTGTGTAACTTGACCTCTTTCATTTTGATTTGTGAATTCCTTCTTCACAGAATTTCTACTTTACAAAATTATTCTGAAAACACACACAAATATTTATTTGAATAGCTTTCTAACTATTAGTTGATAGATGCATCCTGCATGCTGAACTAAGCATTAAAAAAAGTAAAGTTTTAAATTTTGACTTTCTCTACGACATTAAATTAGTACTATTGCAAAGAATACAAATTTAAAAACAAAAATTATATGTCTGAATCTGATTTATATTACAGAATTAATTGGTTTGTTTATGAAGAGGATAGAACTCGCAAACTTTGGATCCGCAAGCACGTAACTTACCGCTGGACCAAAATGACCACTTCACGCACTCCTCCACCATTGAGTCAATGGTTAGGCGAACGAAATATATAGTTGTTATGGTAAGCGTGTGAATTGTTGCTGTTGCTCCATGCGGATCTGACGGCTTGTTTGTTGCGTCACATGGATCTGAGGGCTTTCTGATTGCTTTTACGGTGGGTAGATGGCGCCACTATAGCTACACGAAGGTTGCGTTTTTTCAAATTTCAGCTAGGGTCACTAATAAGAAGGATAGAATTCGCAAACTTTGGATCCGTAAGTAGAGACATGCCGCTGGACCAAAATGATCACTTCAATCTGGAGGCTAATATTGACTTGCATAGATATCACCGCGTCATAAACATAAAACGATAAATTACTTTTCTGATTGTTGCTTTAATCTCTCACGAGGCAGTTAGATTTGGAATTATGTAAAGATTACATTTACATCTTTTTTAAAAGTAAATTTAAATTTTTTTACTTTTACATTTTTTTTATGTGTCTAAAATTAAATATACTATTCACTGATATATTACATTGACATTAAAAAAATATCAGTTCAGTTAAAACATATTTAGATTTTTTAGCTGAATTTAATGATATGTATACAAACTAAAACAAGTTATTTCCGTTGCATCTATTTTAAAAGATATATATCTTAAAATTATATATTTTGTATTGATTTCCACTATACACATTTAATAGAACGATTTATTTTTGCAATGTCAGATAAATGTAATGTGTTTCTTATCTACGTATTCTTCTTAACCAGTAATTACAGATAGTATTTAAATGTTTTTTATACATTTCTTGTTCATGGGTCTGAACAAAAGAGTCCTAAGCATATACCAATAAAAGCCTAAGCTTAATGACCATAAAACTGAGCATATGTTGTTGACAGGCATAATATAACTGGTTAATGCAATCATATAAATCTCGATTGCACATTAACTTTGTTCTGGAGAACTATTTTAATATAATATTAAATCATGCCGTCAAATTCAGAAACTTTATTATAGTTTATTTCAGAGAATTATATATACTTCTTTCATTGTTAGAACTCTATACAAAACTGAAGTAATTGCCTTCATAAATTAATCAAGTAAATAAAATTAAGTTACTTATAGATACACACAAATATAAAAATATTGTATTTTTACTTTAAAATACAGTTCCATTTTCAAACCACATGCAGAAGAATTAACCAGAATTACTTTTCAATTATGCTATTATTTTGCCGTATTACATAATACCTGTACATTTTGTAATTGACTTGAGTACTTGCTAAGTATAAAAAGATGGAAAATTATCATTAAAATGGTATGTCAATGAAAAAAATAAAATACTAATATGCCTTTAAGAGTTATTTGATATTAATTTCAAGTTATTTGGTATTTAATTTTATTATTGAAGTGGTACATAGTTCCTATTTTTGGAATATAACTGATGTTTATTCAATGTTTATTTTCATTTTTTAAATGTAAATTCATTTTACTCTTGAACTTTAAAATTTCCTAATCACAGACTTAATTTAATTCATAATTATAAGTTCCATATTAATTGTACATGAATTCAACTGAAATACATGGAAAATTTTTTATGTTATATTATATAGTAACATAAAAATGTTGAAATGCCAATTGTTTTTTATTCTTCAAAAAAGTTTACCATATTAAATTCAGACATTATTTTTTTTTTTAAAAAAAAAGGGTTTTAGCTAAATAATGGAATAAAAATTTCATAAGACATAGATCTAACACCATCCGTTGATAAAAAAAAACTGCTAGTTTTTTTTTTTTTTTTTTTTTGAAAATATATTTGGATCATAACATTTGAATTGAAATGGTGGTGAATTTTCTCGTTAAAATATTAAAATGAATTCAATGGACATTATTAAAAAATTTCCAGATTTCAATTCTTACCAATTAAGTTTACCTGAATTTTTTATACGTTTAACAATGATTTGGAAGGATTTGTATTTCGGAAAAAAAGAAAGAAAAAAAAATAACAAATTTCATTCAAAGGATGGTAAAAATGCGATTGCATAAATTTGAAATAATTAGATAAAATACTTTTCATTATCAAATTAGATTTAAGTCCTTAAGATTGAAAGCAAGCAATTTCTTATTATTTTTCGTAGGAAAAAAGAAGGTAAAATAATATTAAAAATTAACGTAAAATCAGCCTTTTTTATAAGTATCACAGTCATGTAATAATTTTTTACATCCCTAATTTAACAGTTTTAATGGGAATATTTTATTATACAGTGAAATTTCAAACTCTAAATAAATTTTCATAATTATTAGTATTAAACATGAATAAATATTGTGATTCAGGTTTGTTATATACTTAATATTCATTCAATATTATTTAATACTTACTAGTTTTCGCTGAGTTTTCTTTTTGGAATTTACTTGATATGTTTTGTATTAAGTAAGCGTTGCTTATCTTATGAGAAGATTGTGTGCCATATCTCCGCAAATCACATGAATATCAAGGTTATATAGTTATAAATAGGCATTTCTTCGGAATTAAGGAGATTCCTTCAAAAAAATATTAATTAGAAATTTATGTTCAATGATATTAAGGGAGTTAATCGAAGATCTATTTAAAAATTAAATGTACTATGTTTATATATATATATATATATATATATATATATATATACTTTTTGAATAACCTTTATTACTATAGTAGTAAATAAAAATTTACGTGAGAAGCTTCTCAGAATCTATAGATTCAAAAGCTAAAAAAACTGCACTTTTTTTTAAATAAATAGCAAATATTAAGCACTGAAAAATGGTTATTTTTTCCTAATCAAAATTTTTCCGAAAGTATTTGATTTGATATAATAACTAATTAATTCTTATAGCAGTTCCCCTTTAAGCTATACATTATGATATTATTCAATTGTTTTAAAAAGTTTTTTGTTTGATATTTTCTAATAAAAATCTAAACATTTCCGTATAAACTTCTTAAATGAAAAGAATAATTTTAAATTATTGATGAATAAGTCAAAATAAAGCACACGCCATTAAACTAGAAAGGGACATCTCAATAGAGGACATCTTTTCTAAAATAAAATACAACATTCATCTAGATTTATTTTATAAAAAAAAAAAAAAACTTTTATATCATAATGAGATAAGAAAAAAAAAAACCTAAAAGATAAAGATGTTAATGAAGTATCTATATGTTTAAAAGCCATTCACGTCAATACGGGTCGGATATGCTATTTATATCCCTTTATAACGAGCGATACTCGATAGAAAAAAATGAGAAGAAAATCAATTAAAAGCTGCACTATGAGAAGATTACCATTGCTCTTAAGAAGAAAGAAACACATCTCAACGATATTTGCTCTTCGTTCTTATCAAAGCATTCCAGATTCTGTTCATTATTATTCCCAGTATTTGTCATCAGCTAACGAGAAAGATAAATTTCTTCAGAAGGTAATCCACTGAGAAAACAAGACGTTTCCCCCTATACCTGATAAACCACAAAATTAATAGAGATTAGTCATTTCTTACACAAATTTCGTAGAAACTTTTGTTTGATAAATTTCCTACATTTTTGCTGTTAAGTTATGGTTACCTCTCTAATGAAAGAATTTCTTTTATTTTGGTTGAATAGTTGGATGCAATACGAATTGTGTAGAAATTTTACTAATATTAAAAAAAAACACAACATCAATTTATACAAGAAGAGCAGAGTATATTAATTTGTTAAGCTGCTCATGAGTAATTATGAATTGATGTAAAGCAAATGAACAATTTGGTTAACATTTTGCTCTGGTCAAATTTAATGTCATATAAGATAAGAACTTTTTACTCACGGTGTTCTTTAAGGTATCCATCTACGTTCGGAACCGTGATTTTAAAAAAGCGCATAAATGGATAATTTTCATGATATTTAGTGTCACTTAGATTGGAATACATGTATAAAATTGTTTTAAGGACACTTTGAAAAAAAATTATTTAAATACAATATTTTGGCAAAAAATTAACTTAGAATATTCTTTTTATCAAAATGTTCTCCTTTTGTTTAAAATGCTTCTATTATAATAATATTTTGCCTGTATATAGCGCGGACCTCTGTACAGAGGCTCAACTATGGTTTTTGAAAAATTCACATTATTTACAGAGTTACCACCAATTGAAATAATTATCGGCGTTTTTTTTCCTTAAAATTGTTCCCCTCCGTTGTAATAAAATATGGTTGAACCCACTTCTAAGTTATATATTTCAAAAATTCTAGTTAAGTCTCTGTAGATAGGTCTGAGCTATATACAGGCAAAATATTATTATAATAGAAGCATTTTTAACAAAAGGAGAATATTTTGAAAAACAATTATTCTAAGTTATTTTTTTTTGCCAAAATATTGTATTCAAATAATTTTTTTTGTCAAAATGTCCTTAAATCAATTTTATACTTGTATTCTAATCTAAGTGACACTAATCATGAAAATTATCCATTTATGCGCTTTTTCAAAATCACGGTTCCGAACGTAGTCGGATACCTTAACCATCAATTAAATTACTAATATTTCACAAAGTTTTAGTTTGATATTAATACGTGAATTCATTTGATTATCTTCCTGTTACTTCTATTATGAATAAAGTTAAACTTCTCCAAATTTTGAGGATATACAGGGTGTTTCCAAACTCACCCGACAAATTCAGAGGGGTGATAGTAGGCAGCATCGAGAAGACAAATCAACATACCACGTTTAATCGATGAAAATCACCATAGTATCCGTCGGGGGATGACGATAAGCCAAACGAGGGACCTGGCCAAACGAGTATGGGGGTTTGGAGGGCCGTGATAGGGTTTATAAAGAATCTACATGTATGCAAATTCTTCCCTTCTTTCGGGTGTTTTTTTTTGCTGCAGGGAGAACGCCTACCATGTACCAGAATGTGTGGTTCATGAACGAGATACGCCTGCACATTTTTCATTGCGGTGCCTAACCACCTCCATGCTACGTATCCCGGGAGGTGGATTTGACGCGACATACCTTTTCTTTGGCATCTACATTTCCTGAAACTCAGTCTCAAGGATTTCTTCTTCTAGAGCAGTGTTTCTCAAACTATGGGGAGCGCCCCTTTAGGGTGTCATGATAACCCTACAATGGTGTGCGAGCATTTCGAAAAGTCGAAAACAAAAGTTTATTTCTTAAAAATTTTAACTTATTAAAATGAAAAAAAACAAAAACAAAATACAATCAGACATAAAAAATAAAATACACATTTACACTGATATAACACACTTATAAATGTATCAATACTGCACAGTGTGTGTTTCATAATTAATTTAATAGTACTAAGCTGAGAACAAGATTAATAATTGCCAATGACCCTATAGGCATGTCATAAAATTATAAACAAAATTTATGCTTTCCTTTCTAATTTGTACTGTTTATAATTAAAGTGGGCATTGTGTGTGTGTGTAGCTAATTAATTAACCTAATTAAGTCAAATCACAATATTATTTAATTCAATACAAAGATATTGCATGGAGGGGGGTGCGATGAAAATTAGGTTTGAAAATTGAGGTGTAAGTATAGATAGTTTGAGAAGCACTGTTCTAGAGTTACCTGAAATCGCTTAAAAATGATACGACAGTGGCTACAGATAAGTATCTTATTGTTATGGTTCGTCTTCGCTTCAGCTGGTATCGCTGCAAACCTGATTTGTCTTAAAGCACCGTCAATGTTGGTGGTTCTTCTGCCTATGCGGCTGCAATTTCGAACAATTCTTGTGACATACATTTTTCGTTGCATTTCTGACGCAGAGTTTTGATGCATTATTTTTATTGCATATACCAGTGCTTCTCAAACTTTCAATACTTGCGACCGAATATTAAATCATAATTTTCATCACGCCCCCTCCATCTACCAACCATGTGTTGAATTCAGAGTAATACTATACTTTGGCACTAAAGCTACAACCTCCTAAGTTCCACCGGCTTATATAAACGTCTCCGGACGTATATATATACGTCTTTCCGAAGTATGATCTTCTCTGTGTACTGCTATTCATAAAATTATTCCTAAGGCGTTTGAATGCAATAAAAGGACCATGAAGGAGTGTTTGCGAAAAATTTACTTAATTCAGAGAAGGTCTTACTTATTTATTTCTTTTCATCCCCATCCATTCCATCACATACGTTCTCCTATGTAGAAAATGGTGGTCTTGGGAAGCGTGTCACGTAACTTTTAATCGACAGTTAAGGGATTATTTATAAACCGTACAAATGATCAATGTAAGTGTTAATTTGTGTACGTATTTCATACATTACAAGCCCATGAGTCACTGGTAATTATTAAACATGTATTAACTTAGTTTTTTTTAAAATTAATTATAAAATACATTTTGTGTAGTACTGATACGTTTATAAATGTATTATATCAGTGCAAATATATATCTTGTATTTTATTTTGCGATAATGTATTTTATTTGTTTACTGTCAGTAAATTAATAATTTTTTTAAATAATCTTTAGTCTTCTACTTTTCAATATGATCACGCCCGCTAAGGGGGCGCACCCCAAAGTTTGAGAAACGCTGGCATACATGCTTAACGTCCAATACATGTATTTTGTACCTTTTTTTGCCACTTTTCATTCCACTCGTCATCATACCTGTCATAACTGATTTTGTGAATTGCTCCGATTAAACTTGGTTCGTGCTATGGGGATTTGTCGTCCCCGTGCAGCCTACTATCACCCCTCCGAGTTTGTCAATCGAATTTGTCAACACCCTGTATGAACTATTAATTGATGATATTTTCTTTATCTCATATAAAATGCTTTTTATGGCTTGTCTTATATGTTTTTTTTACTAAAAGAAAGGAAACAGAAACTATATACGCAAGTGTTTGATAAATTCGAATGAGAAGTAATTAAATTCAATTGCAAGTAAAATTTTCGAGTAAGAAAATACTTTTCAGTAACTAATTCTAAAATGTTAAATATTTAATTTTTTAAGCTCTACTGAATATGTAATTTCAAAACATTCGTTTTAAACTATTTTTTTTCCTATGTTATACTTTGAACTTCTAGAACTTGCTCTTTGTGTCAAGTGTTTCTTAAAATAAATCAAAACACGTAAATGATGTACAGACAATGTTATAAAAATTTATTAAATTATATAATTAAGAATTACAGGACTTACAAAAAGTAATAACTGACAACATACTATAAATTAATGGTAATTTAACAAATCTTTCATATAAATAGGTGAACAAAATTTTAAAATCAAGTTCTAATCTGTATCCAGAAGGATAAATGCTTTCATGTACTTCTTAACTTTATCATTAACCATTGTTTTTCAAAACATTGTAACTAAACATCTTTAATGCAGTATGTTCATGCTAATAACTTGTAAGTAACAGCGCATAAACGTATGTTAAAATTCATTCCATTTGACATAAAATTCTTATTTTAAATTGCATTTTGATAATTAAATCTTTAGTACTATTTATCCTTTCTAAAATGTTTTTCATCGAGATGAATTATTTTGTATAAATAAATTGTGTCTCTTGTTTCTTTATTCCATTGTTATCTTATAAAAACAAAATAAATATATGTGTTAATAATGTAAGGAATTACAATGGTATAAATGAAGTAATCACTTGGCTTATCTTACAAGAATTGTATGTACATTCATTCCAGTCGTTTGTCTGGAAATCGAAGCAAGTACATGTAACTAATTTGCTAGATAATGTTATTACTAGTTACAGTAAATTTACAAATGAATGATTTGCTCGTAACATAAATAGTTGCTCAACTGTACTCCAATATTATTTATCACATTTACGCTCGCTTCGATAACGCAAAATCTCGTTGATCAACTCGATAATTCCATACAAATAAGTTAACTTAGCGAATCTCATTGGCCGGCCTGGAAATAACTAAATTCCCTTGGTTACTTCATCAAATGTTTCCGGTTGGAACGACAAAATCCTTCGGTATGAGCTTATCTTGCCTTGATCTACGGAGTGTAAGAAGATTGGATCGTGTCCAGTAACGCTACAGCTGACTTAATCGATCGTGCGTATCGTTTTCATCTTCATCGTTTCGCGAGCTTATGGTAGATGTTCTATTTGCTGTGGAGGGCTTAAGTGAGGTAGGATTATGCGACATTTTTTTTTCTTTACTCTACTCGCATTTCTTGTAAACGTAGGTTGTTCGGCTTAGAGTCATTTGTCACTTGGGTTTCTGGATATTCTGACATTTTATGCGCGGGTATTTAAGCTTCGAGGATATAGTTGAATACTTGCTATTTTTTGGAAGCAGACATGACATACCATGGACTATAATTCAAGTGGTCTAGCGCTTCTTAATGGATTATCTGTCGGAACTTTACTATGGAGTCTACAAGAACCGAGGATAGAGTAAAAGAAGACTTGGAGGAGAAGTATATTTCTATAAATGTTAGGATAATGATGATAGATAGAGAAACATAACATTGGCATCCTCTTAGATAAATTATGTGCTAATATCTGAAAGGCGAAAATAATAACTGGGTTGATTTGAATGACTAATGCTTTGTGACATAATATCTTAAAGAAATGATTTAATATTACTGGAACTTTATTTATATGCCTTCTTATCTATTTTACGAGAAACAGTTTTAATAAAAATATTTGACTGGATTATCGGTGGACAGTTCTATGAAAACCTAGTATGACTTTATTTTTGCAAACGTAGATGTTTGAAACTGCCTGAGCATAATGTTAAAAGATTTATTCTAGTAGGGGTGTCTTTTTTTCCCCAATTTATTTATTTTATATTCAGAAAATTAGATATTGAGATTCTAGCTATACGAGTATTTTACAATCAAAAAGTCTTTTAATGTATAATCAAGACACAATCTTCGCTACCTGTGATAAAATATTTTAACACTTTAATCTTATTTAAACGTATTATTTTAAATAATGTGATAAATATAATTGAAATTATTACAAATGAGAACCAGATATTTTAAATGCACTTACCTCCTCAAATCTAAAATCTTAAGAAATACAACAAGACCGGATGCTCTGGAATATTGTATCAATTATTGAAAGGTTTAAAATCTTCTTCAGCTTGTTAATTCCATTGTTTTCATATAAGCATTAAATTCAATTCAAAATAGTATTTGTAAAGAAGATAAAAAACACTATACATATAACTTAACATAAATTTATTAGTAGACTTTTTTGCAGAAAAATTATTGTAATTTTATTATTAAGTATTATTTTTACTCTTACTCAACTAAATATTGTTATTAAACGTAATACAAATCTTATGAAAAATTTCTAGTTTTCTAATAAATAATAAAAAAAGATTTATTGTTTAAATAAATTTTATACATTTTATAAAATAATAGCAAGTATGAAAAGTCACAACCCCTTTTTATGTGTTCGTACCTCTTTTTTTACGTTGAAGCATTTATATCTCTTCAAGAAATTTTAGAAAAGTTTATTTTCCTAGATATAATGTTTGTATAGGTAATAAATAGATGTATAAAAGTAGATACTTAGACTAATAGAGCCTCCTAAAAACTTATTTTTTTGAGGAACTATTATTGGTTTGAGGAACAGTGCTCGAGAGATTAATATACATAAAATTCCTTCTTATAATATTTTCGTACATGCTGCATAAATTCTAATTATGTTTGAAGGACTCCAATCTTCCTTTTACGAATATTTAAAGAATTCAATATCAGCCTTACTTATTTGGTATTTATAAATAAAATACGAGATAGAAATACAGGATAATTTATATATTAAAGTTATTTAAATATTTATCTGAATGTGATACTGAAATTTGCGAGGTATTTTATTGCTTATCCCCACAGCGATGTTTATCAAATTTAATGGTGTTTAATTGCTAATGATTTTTTTCCTCTTTTTCATTCTCTTCATTTTGTAATTCATGTGTTGAATATTTTTTTTTCAAAAAAAAATCATGATATTTAGCTATTTAATAAAGTACACATTTTCTCAAATTAATGCTTCAACAATTAAAACAAATGTATTTAATTAAAACAAATAACAATATACCTCTATTTCCCTGGAACGTGAATTTCCCAGTCGATGTAAATTACGTGTTAAAATGATAAAATATTATTGATTGTTAATATGCATTGATTATTTATTTAAACATTTGAAAGGAATATATTAAAACGTGTTTCTATATCAATGCAAAGAAAAAATTTTTAATACTAAATAGTGTTTTCCTTAATATTTTGTTTCCACTTTGAACATTTATTGAAAAGAATTTCCCACTGATAAGTCCATTACATTGAATCATATACCATAGAAAATTAAAGTGTGCAATTTCCTTTAAAAAGCTTTCTCTTACACTTTTTTTTCTTCTGTAAAATCTGTCCTTTTACTTATTTTTCTTTGCAATGAAGCTTCTATCTTAAAAAAAAAATTTAAAAAAAAAGGATTATTCAAATGAAGCATAAAGTCGTATTTGAAAATTTTCAAATATTCATTGGGAAATAAACTTTATAGCAATCGTGAAACTTGTAACTGAAGCTTCAAGATATCCTACATATTATAACACCCATTGTTCAAGCATCTGTTTCAATGTCACTTTTTTTTGTGTAATCCACTACTAAGGACCAAGGCCAATTATACCAATTTCCCACAGTATCATTTATTACATGAGTGTAAATGTAATGCTGAACTTCCAAACCCGTATTTAAGAAACTAAATGCAAAGTATTTTTGCAAGGCAAAGGATTCAACATCTTCCAGTAGAAAGAACGTATATTGTGTGATTCTCCAATGGCAGAATGCGAGGCTGCAGATCCAGGAATGAATAGTGTTAAACATTGAATATGGATCTGATGGGCATCCTTTACAAAATCAATAATTTCTGAAAGTTAAAAAATATAGTCAACATAATTTCCCAATCACAGTAGACGACTGAACCTTTTATCGTCTGAATGGAGACGAGTATTATTATTCATGTCTAACTTTTTTGTTTCTGTCCAATTCATCGTTAGGGACAATGCGACATTTTTTTTTGTACAGGATTAAATGTTCAAGCTACATTCTTATATGACAGTATTCACGTCGAGGAGTACTTTCCATTTGAAAAAAGCATTATGTTTCCACATTTCTCTGTGCATGATCATATACATTAATCCCACGCTAATATTCACAACAGTGTACAAAGCACATATTTACTTACGACCATACTTTTTCATCTACATGTATTTATAAGAAATTGTTTTGGCTTCCTTTTTAGACTCTTTTCAAAGGTCGACAAATATTAGCCATACTCAGGAGGCCACTTAGAAACTGATCACGTCCTTTGAACACTGTGCTTCGTTTGTAGCATATTTAACGACTTATATCTTTGTATTCGATAAATTGCATATGCCTTCATACTACTTTTCACAATAATTGGATAATTCTATTCTGTACTAGATTGAATATCAAAGTTGTCTCTGAAAATTGTCATGCTCTGCACAGTTTCCTTCCATTATCTGATCTCTGCTACGCTGTCATCTCATGACCAAACGACAAATATTCTGTAGACTTGCCAATGCTGTTTTTTGTGGATAATTTAAATTGAAACATTGATTCTTTAAGTTAATAACTGATTCATATTTCATTACAATTTTAAAACAGCATTGTAAAAATTCATTTGTTTCACTCAATTACTAATTACATAATATTTTAAAATATCATATACACCAAAAACCTTTCTGCATACTTTTTGAACAATTAAGAAAAGGGAAAAAATGTCTTCCTAGTTTCCAGGAATTTTAGTCTCAAATAAAAAAATGTATTGTAATTACTGATTAAAAAAGTAATCAATCATACACAATTTATTTCTAATATTGAGGATTTACAGGAAAATAATTTGCAACAATGTAATTTTTAATTAATCACATCGCAAGCCTACATTTTGCATAGCCTTTATTTAAAAGACAGACTTTTTAGATTCCTATGATGCATTAAATGTAAACCTATTAAAAAATCCCATTATGTATGATTTTCATATGTCTTAGAAAACATTATTAAATAAATAACTTCTTCAAAATTTATTAGCATATATTGCAGTGCATGTTAACTAGCTAAGCCTTTGTTAGACGGTGCAATCCGACCTATGCCCTATGGTTTCGACTTTTTTAAAAAGGGAGATTTCATAGTAGCAGTAGCGAAATGACAGTGGTACAATAAGGGTTGTTGATTTTAATATATTTTTATATTTTATGCATATTTCATATTGCATTCCTGCGATGTTTGATGTTGTAAAATTAAAGATGCTTTGTTTTGATTGTTATAAAAGACACTCTTCCACATAGATGGATAAAAACTAAATATGTGACTAACACTGCTGTCGTTTATAAAGTCGGTTCAATTTCATTATTGAAGAAAACCCTGAAAATGAAGCCAAATAAACAAAAGGGGTTTCTACATAGAATATTTAATGAAATACTAAGATTGCAATTAATATCATAGAATACGATGATTCTTTTTTACGAATTCGTTTGAATTCTCTCAGAGACACTAATAAATCTCAATAAAGATCTTACTAAACTTTAATTCTTGAGATCGACGACGATACACTTGTTATTGATGCTATTTGAGTGACATTTAAAAATCATGACATTGCCAGATAATTGCTGGATGCCTCATCTCAATTGATCTTAACTCAATAACATAGATAAGTTGGTGACTAGATAATTAGAAAAAAAAATCCAGTATTATATGCAATATTTATTTGGGGATAGTATTCAATTGCTCAACTAATGGCAAAAGTGCTTATAAATTACTTCTTTCTACAAAGTAAGAACCGAAGTTCTATATGAAGTGACTATACTATTTTGATCTGGGGAAACTTCAAGAGGAGATTAAATGAACCATTGATATCGATTTTTAGAGTAATTTCAAAATTTTAATACCCCTAGCCGGATGAAAATTTGGTGTCTTCTTTTAAAAAAATTGATGATTGGCTTCATTGCTTACTTAGCACATATAATAAAGCCTTTAACCAAGATCAGAGACAACTTCCTTATGCACAGAGCATTACATTGGCACAGGTAATTATCACCTGTAGCCGTTTTTATTTACAAGTTGGCATATGATGCAAAATTATTTTTGAAGTAAGAATTAGAGACAATTAACAAAGAAATTGTGTTCGATGAATGTGAAAGCTAAGATGACGAAGGAGAAGATAACGAAGCACCATACTGAAGAAAATGATGTGCAATTAGAATTCAAAAGCGCGTTCTTGTATACAAGGTGAGGAGTTTCGTATAATTATCGTTACATCATGTAAGTAATTCCAAAATAAATATGTTCCAAGTTGATGCCCCTATGAAATGGACATAATGTGATTTTCTCTCAAAGATCTACTACATCATTTGGCGTCACCAACTGTGATAAACCAAATGAAGTTCTAGGTACATATCTTGTTTAACTCCCTCTCATAGGCATCTCAAACTTTTCTTTACGGTAGACCAAGAAAGTCAACACTAACTCCCAGAGGCAGTGTTGGGTGGGATTGAAGCTCACGTTATTTAGCAAAGGGCTTCTTTGATGACGCCAAATCCCCTATGCACTATATAATGCTTGGGCTATGTTTAAAAAGAGGATTTCCCTGTAGTAGATGGGATATGACGGTAAAGCGACAGTGGTTGTAAACTATTACATAACCATGTTTTATTTATATTTCGTATTGTTTTCCTATGATGTATCGACCGGTAAAATAAATGGTGATTTTATAAACTGGAATAAAATATATCCCTCCATAAAGTTGGCCATAAATTAACTATGTAAAAACACTGCTACAGAATATATACAAAACTTACGCTCATAGCCGTAACATAATATTCTAGCACATTATTCTTCAATTTAACAAAGGACATAGCTCTACTGCATGTTTTTTTTGTCGTCAACATAATTTATAACTTCATTATTTTTTTGTCTTGATCAGATTGAAAATACTTGACACATACAGTGCAAATCAGCAGATCATATTTTAAATGTAACGTCTAAGAAATCTTTATGGTCAAGGACCTTTTTGCAAAAGTAAGTCCCATCTGCGACCTTCTTAAGTACCTAATATATAGAGCATATATCGCCAAGTACAAACGGTGACTTGTAGCAAATAAATGTACGTAATCATAATATCAGAAATCTAGGCACAAAAAAACTCGACCGAATGACTATAATCAGTTAAAGGAATAATGATGCTGTGTAGTTATAGACCTAGGCCCCTATACACATATTGGTTATAACACAATAATAAAATGTTACCAATATCGACAGTTTGCTTTTACCTCAAAATTCCCATGTTTTCAGCAAATGTGTCAGGGAATAACGTTTGATGATTAAAATGATTCCATTCATGATTTTTTTAGGGTGAAACAAGAATGAGATTCGACTCTTCATCCCCCTCCCGCTTTGACCTACCTAACCTGTGCCGTAAGAAGTACTTGTATTACATTGTATTTTATCTCTACTACTTATTAAGTAAATAATGCTAGGATTATTGTAATGTGTCATTCAAAATTGTACAATTAACGGCAAATTTGTTTTAAGTGATAAATTTATTCCTCATAATAATAATATTAATTATATTCCTTCACTACTGTCAATGGTATGATTACATCATTACTGTGAAAATTTTTCACTCTTTATTTAAATTTCTTTAAAATTTTGCTCGTAAAATAGAGTAAATTAAAATTTAACTACAACAATTACATCTCATGCATTATGTCTACCTTCAAACTTTATCATTGCAATCTGTAGAAATATACGTAGGATACAATAAACTATATTTATAATTTTTGTGTTTATTTATCCGAAAAAAGTGCCATATATTTCGAGCCAAAAAACAATTTTTCTTCGGAATTTATTATTTATTTCGGCGTATGACCTAAATCAAGTAGAGTACGTCTCAGTTCCAGTTCCTGCTCAAACTGTAAAGAACGGCTTTATACCTCCTCCAAAAACTATCAATTGCAGTTTTCCGATTATCGATGATGTTATTTCGTATTTTTATGTTATTTGCCACGCCCATCTAAGGAATGGGAGAAATTTTCCACTTGCAGTTTGTCATTTTTATAGCAACTCCTCGCATGGGTGAAATTGATGGTAGGTTTTTATTCTTTTATGTTTCTTGTAGTGTGGCTCTTATATTTATGGAGGAGAAAAAAAGATAAACTGCTTGCTGCTATAAGAAATCGAACATACTTAGACATGGAAATGGAGTGAAAAATAATTTAGAGACAGTAACTGAAGCAGATTAAGCACAAATAAATGCTTTCTTCTCCTGTCATATGCTAATTCCTTATATATTATGCATAAAACACATCAAGTATAATTCCCTAATTTTCTTTAAATTACTTTTATTCTAAAGGGAGATCTGACAGAAAAAATATGATTTCTCTTTCACAAATATGCAATACAATATTTTCAAATAAGCACTTAACATTTTACCCTATAAGTTCATATAATTTTGATGCATCATATTATTTTAATAAACTTTCATAATAATTTTGAAAACTATTTTTATTTTTTTATTTTTAATGCATTTTTTTTATTGATTGATTAAATAGCTATTTCTTACCTAGAATGAACTTGTAGGACACATAACTATGAGAAAATGACTACAACCTTAACATGATATAAAGATTTATTAAACAAATTGAAGAATGGAAGATTTAAAAATGTATTAAACACCAAGGAAAACGTCTTTTTCCTACTTCTAGTACTTAGCGTCCGTAGCGTCCGTCTAAGTGATTTCCCGTGTAATCATTTTGTCGGGCACTATTGGCGGGGTGTAACGTCAGTGTGGATTGCTGCACACGAAGTAACACGGGGAGGGGGATGTGACAGTGAACACATCCAACCCTATATAACCATTAACATAAAGTTCAGCTAAGTATGGTTAATAATTGTAATAAACTTTCGATCACCACGGTCCTCCTTTATGTATGGGTCTGACATCGTTGCCCCTTAACATTTTCAATATCCCTCCCTGACTCTCAAAACACGGCTTAGTAATTTAAAGGATCTTTAATAATCTTAAGAATGCTTCTGTTACGTATAGCCTTTTTTAACACTTCATTTTTTTTTCTTTTAAGTAAATAATAAACAAATACAATTAAAAATATTCAATACAACCATTTAGTAAAAACTGGATGAGTATTCTGTATCGTAATACATATTCTGGCAGAATGTTTTCATTGGGGGGAAATTGAGTGATCTAATCTAGGATGGTACATCTTTCAATTTTTCATCAGGCCTATCGCTGTCTTTAAGAGAGGAAAATCTTTAAATTAAGTGCGAAACCCCCTAGAAAAAAGTTGGGGACCCTAGGGGATTCAAGGATTACAGATTAAAACCCATTCCCCTAACGAGATTCATTATCATTGATAATTATGAGTTAAAAGGTACAGCACATAGTTTTTAAGAATCAAAGATTTAAGACATACCTTACAATTGATTCAGACAAGATAAAACACAAATAAAACTTTTAAATTGATAAAATCAGTTTTTTTTATAAGTATTTCTAGACACGATGCTTAACTAAGCTTATTTATATGTAATAATACACACTTAAACAAATGAAATTAAAAAAAAATTTAAAAAGGGATTTCCTGTGATTAAAATTCCATTAAAACAGATATTTTTAAGGCGTGCAATAATACCGATAGAAAATTAGCAACATCAAGGAGTATCAATTAAATATTACTATATGAAATTCTCATTCAACATCATAAATAAAAACAATGAATCAATAATAAGCGCCTCAAATTAGTACTATTTAGCATTAGTAATGCACCTCGTTACAAGCATTTAAGTAGTATCAAATGATCTGACAAAAAGCCTGAACCGTAGCTTTGGCTTGAGGAAAAATGCGAGAAATTTTAGAAACATCAAATGAAGCCTATGGGTAATTAGTTGTCTCTAATATAAATAACTGAGACAGTCATTAACATTAGAATATCTTTCTTGAGAAAAAGAAATTAATGAAAGAGTCATGCATTGAAATATCGATTTATCAGTTTTTTTATTTTTTATTTCTTCATATTTCATGTTATTAATTAACATCAGTTAACTATTCTATTTTAAGTAATGTGTAATTGTTCACATAATACCAAAATATTCATATAAGCTTACTTCCAATTCAAAATATATTTTAGTAACCTTCAATGCTAATATTGAATTTTAAATAGAACTTAATAGCCGAATTCAGCTTCTAAGTATTTGGATGCGATTTACAGATTTAGGAAAAAAATACAATCTGATATTTGCAGGATTTACTCTATTGAAGTTAAATTTTTAACTGTATATTTCAAGACTAATTTTTAAGAATAAACGATTATCATTTCGGAAAAAAAATGATTTTTAAATACCTAACTCTTTTTTTAATCGTGTTCTATATCTGACAGATATCTGATGATTGAAAATGCAATTTTTTCATTTATAACTATATTATAAAGTATTGGTATATTATCGCTTTATTTTGTATAATGATGTATTAAAATTAGAATTAGATGAATTTAAGATCAATTTGAATAAGGAATTTTGCACTTTAAAATCATTTCCTCCTTAAACTTTTCTACTTAAAAAGTATTAGCATATGCAAAAAAAAAGACTGTCCAGATCGTAAAGTAAACTATAAATTTTAAGGAGATAATTTTCCTCACTTTTTCATTTGCTATACGCTTAATAAATAAAATAATCGATAGTTATGAAACTAAATATTTTTGCTCTACCTTTTCTAACTTATTAAACAGAAGAAACGCTATATTGTGTAAAAATATTATTAATATGTGTATAAGTAGTATGTTTAAATTATTTTTTTAAAAAAGGTTTTCTGTATTTACATTTCAAAATACTTCACTTAATAACATTTTCAAAAATGAGATAAATGAGAATGTGTATATATGTGCATAAATATTTATTGATCCAACACACGTGCTTGGTTTCTTAACCATTTGATACCGAGCCTCTCAGTAACGACTGGCGATATCATTAGCCGGAAATTCATCGAGTACAGCGCATTAAAGCAGATGATCACACTCCATTCTGCCATGACCAACGATTCAGTAGCCCTCGTTAGCAGCCACGCCAAGCCAATGGATGTATACTTCCAAAACGACATGTCTGGTAGTTAGGCGAAAGCGGGCAACAGCCTCGTCTCTCTCCAGGTGCCTCGGGATTGGACCCACAGTGGCCAGTTTCCCATGGCTTCCCAAAAATCTGCGTTTTTGGGGTCATAGCTGTGTGTTTGTCAATGTATGTGGGGATAATGTTTTTTGCTCTTCTGATGGTCAAGGGGACTTCTGGTTGACTCTACTCGGCTACCTGCTTGGACTTTAGGCCAGCTCTTTCATTGCGGGGATCCCAACGTGACTTGAGACCCACTGTAAAGCCACAGTCCAGCTATATGGTATGAACTTTACAATTTTAGTTTGGCACTGAATTGTGTTATAGCAGTCAGTTGGTGTATTACTGCTTAAAGATAAAATGGCAGCTTGGGATTCTATGAAGAAGACAACTTTTTCTGAAGTTAGGCCAGCAGAATATGTGCATAAATAGGTAAATATGATTTACACTAAGAGGCATTTAAAGAACATAAATATTTTTAACCCGTTTATTAATTAAAAATACTATTAAATTTGAAGCAGTTATTAACGACTTTGTAAAGAACATTAGTATTCATGGTTAAAAATTACTAAATTTTTTACAAATTTTTATGAATTATCTTAATGTTAAATATGTTATTTTTAATTTCTAAGAAACAAATACTTTTAATCGGTTCATAGTTATGGTTTTGAAGATTTATTTAATGTATTAGATACTAATGTGTGAAATTATTAAGGTTCTGTTAAAATATTTCAATAAATATAATCTAAATAATTTTACAAAATTTCTCAAAATGGAGCATTTTATTGAAATATTATTAAACAATTCCATTCATTTTATTGGACATATGTATAAACATATTGAAAGAATTTTAGAATGTTGACCTGGTACCAATAGTTAAGCTAATCTATAATGATATATATATATATATATATATATATATATATAAAATATTTGTATCATTAATAAGATTTTTTATATCTTAGATATATAAGTAATTAAATCCATTTTAGTAAAAATATAAAAAATACTACTAATATTGATTTGTTTTCTAACTATCCGAACCTGATTATAACAAACATTAAGTCTCATACTTTGGATTACTATGATGCAGTTTTGAATATAAAAATAATACATTAAATAGAGTAATATTCTGAATATAAAATATAAAAGAAACTTTTAACTTTAACATTATTAAAAATTTTTTATGAAATTTCATATATATATATATATATATATATTTCTATTATGTTGAAAGTTTCTGCTGTACGGAGGAGGTTGGATCCATAAAGCATTGCTAATCCTAATTCACTGGCCTAATTCAGCGACAGCTTTAGAAATCATAATAGGTCTCCATTTTGGTCCACAGACTTTTTTGTATCTACATTTGTTGTGTCTGGTGAATTGTAATTTCTTCCTGCTTTAGCTCTGTAGGTTTTAGTACTTCTTCACTTTTATTTTATAATACTATATATATATATATATATATATATATATATATATATA
>BMAV01013133.1:74580-87047 GCA_019973955.1 Trichonephila inaurata madagascariensis
AAAAAAAGTGATTTTAACAGTCACTGTGCACATATACATTTAACGTTTCTTTAATACTGTGGATGGATTCCTCAAAAAACCGAGAAAAGTAGTAAAAAGTGTAAATAATCCCCCGCTGCCCAAGGCCGGGCGCTATTCCAAGTTATTCAAATCTCTATATATTGATATATAGAATGTTAATTAATTTTTAAAATCGTGCAAAAAGTGATGAAAAGGCAGGTAGAAGTGAAATGATTGAGCGTTTATACTCATGTGTATTCATTTTTAATATTTTACTTATAATTTTAAATTTCTTATACACTTAAATTTAGTCATAAATTCTTATTTATTTCAACTAATCTGTCAAATAAATTTGGGAGTGCATTTAATATTGCATCAAGAAATTAAAAAAAAAAAAAAAAAAAAAAAAAAAAAAAAAAAACCTTAAATTATAATTTTAAAAGTAGTATTGATTTTTCGCTTTATTTTTTTGATAATAAAAGCATTTGTTTACTGCAAAATGTTAGGAAATCACTGTCTTGATTAAAAGGTTCAAACACATCTTCTAAGCTTGAGCCTAATACTTTAACCCAATAAAGACGATTTGAGAAGAACTGTTTTCCGAAATATTCTGTGGTATAACTTTCTTATCACAGTAAATAAATAAATAATCTTCTCCTTTTTTATGCTCTTATATTTGTAACCCCCTTTTTAATGCATAGTACCCTATAAAACGAATTTTCGGACCTTGTTGTAATTTTATATTACATTTTAAGTTAGAAAAAATTATCTTGAAATAATTATATAACGTGTTTTAAAATTGATTAATTTAATTAGGACATAATTGCTGAATATTTTTCTCATTCGCTTATAGAATAATAAGTTATATTATATCATGTTAGAGAATAAAACACTAAGGTATCCGACTACGTTCGAAACCGTACAAACGAATATTTTTTTTTAATATTTAGGGTCCCTCAGATCAGAATACACGTATGAAATTTTTTTAAGAATATATTATGACAATTAAAACGATTTAAATGCAATATTTTGGCAAAAAATTAGCATTGAAGTATTTATTTTCCAAATATTCTTCTTTTGTTGAAAATGCTTCTGTAATAATAATATTTTACCTATATATAGCTCAGACCTCTGTACTGAGCCTGAACTAGGACTTTTGAAAAATACAAATTAGAAGTGGATTTATCCATATTTTAATGCATCAGAGTGGAGAAATTTTATTAGAAAAACACTGATAATTATTTCAATTGGCAGTAATTCTGAAAATAATGTGTGAATTTTTCAAAAGACGTAGTTCAGGACCTCTGGAGAAGTGTTAGCTATATATAAGCAAAATGTTATTATTACAGAAGCATTTTTCATAAAATAGAGTGTTTTGAAAAAGGTAATTTCAAGTTCCTTTTTTGAAAAAATATTCCATTTAGAGAATAATAATTTATTGTAATAATATTTTTAAAATAATTTTATAAATGTATTCTAATCTCAGTGGCATTAAATATAAAAATAAAATATTCGTTTGTACGCTTTTACAAAATCACGGTTCCAAACGTAGTCGGATACCTTAATAAAACAACAATGAGAAATAAAAAAGAGTTTTGGGATAAAGTTACTTCAAAATTATGTAAAAAAGATTGAGTAATACTATGTTAGTTGTACATAAATTTAAATTCTTCAAAAAGGGGAACCACGATTATGGAATTTTAAAATGATTCGATAATTTTAATTAAAAGTTAATATTTCAAAAACTTTATGATTATTTCAGGAATTAAAATCTAGTTGCATAAAAATTTAATTTTATTGATTAAATAAAAATAAATATGTCATCTTTTTTTTCGCAGTTCTTATCTAAAAATAATTTACTCTGAAGAATCTGATAACAAATTAAAAGTAATATTGTTTGTATAAGGACTGTTATTTCTGAAATTCCTAGACCAATAATTTCGATAGTAACAACACAGAAGAGTTAATGTAATGTCCTCAAGGGAAATGTGCACTCAGAAGGTTTCTTTTTTTTTCAGCATTAAAAACAGTTCTCAGACCCAGGAGCTTTAAAAGAGGCACAATACATTTCTTAGATGAAATTGTATATTGTAAGAATGTTAGTACATCAACTTTTAAAGCAACAAAGAGAGCTCTTGAAAAATATACTTATCACCGAAAAAAGAAAAGCATTCTGCAAAATGCTTTTAAGAGTAGAGTATTCTTCATGATTGGTACATTCTATGCAGAAGTAGAAAAAAAATACTATGGAAATTCTGATATTTTATTTTCACCAAATCTAAAAGTATTTTTCAAAAGAAAACCATTAATGATAAAGTATTTGTTTAGATTCACAAATTTCACTCCCCAGTTTTATATAAGTATTGAAGAAGAAAATGGAATTGAAAGTGAAAGGAAAAACCAAAATACTTGCTGTTGAAAATATGTGAAATATTTCAGTATGTTTTTATTAAAAGCATCCATGCAGTAATTAATTTAAGCATCAATGCATCATGTATTAATGCATTCATTCATATAATTATAATATTGCATGTGAGAAAATATTCATAATTAGTTCTCTTTGAGGCCTTAATGAACATTTACAATAGTTTATGCATTTTTTATTTGTTAATAACTAAATCTGAATAGAACTTCGATGTATATAATTAGTAAGTTCATAATATACAAAAATACACAGTTTGTTGAAATATTCCCTCTCACACATGTTTAAATATTTCAGAACAATTGATAGATAAAAAGAAAATAACTACACATGATAAATCTGCCTATATGTTATCTATATAATTTAACCATGTATCTTTAAATGTGAATTAACTAGTATTATTCAATTCTTCAGAAAAATATACTAGATAGTTAAGTTATATTATGAAAAGGAATAATGAGAAAACTATTCAGAGTATATTTTATACTGATGATAAAACTATAATTAGATATTTTACTATTTCTTTTCAGTTTACCATAATAGACGACGCAATAAATATAATATATAGCGTGCAGATCTATATATATATATATATATATATATATATATCTAAGCATATTATTTTAAATTAATAGAATGCAAGAAATTATGAAGAATAGCAAGGAATATATATATATATATATAAATAAAATGTGGCAATTAAAAAGCTATATTTCTTTTTAAAAAGCAGCATTAAAAATATTATGCAATACAATTTTTAAATCAGGTAAGAGCACTTTTTGGAACAAATAAGTTTTTTTTTTTTAAATTTCAGTTAACATTAAATGAAATGCCATAGCGAGGAGAATAAATAAAAATACTTTTATGAGAATTGCACATAGAATTTAAAACAATACAAAACATTTAAATACAAAAATACAAACATTTGTTTTATGGCATTCAATACTCATAATAGTATTTCCTTGCAGAAAGCAAAAAAAAAAAAAAAAATTACACTTGATTATTGATCTATATTTTTTTTTATTAAGATGTATTTATTTTATTGTTATTATTTAAAAATCAAAATCGAGCATGGTAATATTTATTAATATCGTTCCCTAAATTCTGAATAAAAGAAAATAACTATCAAATCAGATTAATGCATGGGTTTAAATGGGATCTGTTATTTTTTTCAATTCACAGTAAACCACGTCTTTTTTTTTCAGTTCAAATGTCAAATATTTGAGGAATACTTTCCTTTGTGATCCGAATAGTCATGATAATTCTCAGCATAGGGTTTTGCGTGCCGTAGCTGAATTGGTGTATGAAAGTGACGATGATGTCCTTTTTTCAAGAACAGAAATTGACAGTGTTATAGATAATTTATGTTTAAATAAATCCCCTGGCTCCGACAGAATTAATAATGAACTGATTCGGAAGTTTCATAATTGTTCTCCTTCTGTCCTCTTGGCTCTCTTTAACAATTGCTTGAATTTGAGTGTTTACTCAAAAATTTGGAAGAGATCAAAAATTGTACTTCTTCCTAAAAGCACTGAATTGTCCAGGACGCACATAGAAAATATTCTTTTCATGAGTTTACTTCCTTGTTTGGGAAAGTGCTTGGAAAAACTCTGCACTACTAGACTTAACCACTTTTTTAAGAAAGTCTAGTCTTTTAAGTGATGACCAGTAAGGTTTCATGCCTCAAAAGTCAGAAGAGGATGCCTTGGCTCTCCTTTGTGATATCGTCAAAGAGGGAAAACGCAGAAACCATGTGATTTTTTTAATCTCCTTGGACATTAAAGGAGCTTTCGACAATTCCTGGAGGCCTGGCATCTTGCACCTGCTCAAAAGTTTCAAAGTTCCTAAAAACATATTTTGCCTTATTAGGGGCTTCTTACAATGTCATTCAGCTGACCTTACATTGGGTAACGTCACAAAGATTTATGTTTTGGAAAAAAACTGCCAAAAGGGTTTTGAAGAAAGGTCATGGGACCTTTTCTGTGGAATTTAATTATGAACGATCATCTTTGCACTATCTTAAAGTTCCAGAACTGTCATAAAATAGTTTTGCAAATGATGTACTTCTTATTATACAATGTAAACACTTTCAGGATGTCTGCCCTTTGTCACAAAACATTCTTAATAATATTTTTGATTGGTCAGAGCTATATAAGTTGGAGTTTAATCCACTTAAAACAAAAGTAATGAAGAATTATAAAAAATAGACAGTAGATCAAAGAATCAACTTAAAGCTTGGAGGTGTAATAATTGAAGAAGTGCACAAGATTAAGTATTTTTACATAATTGTTGATAACAAAATGCAGTGGAAGAAGCATATTTCTTATGTTTCTAGTAAAAGTGAAAAACTTCTTCTTGGACTGTTAAGAATTTCAAACAATACTTTTGGAGTGAAAACTGATGTTATTCAGTTGATTTATAAGCAGTTAATAGTACACCTCTCACATATCTTATACATCGAAAGCTTAAGGATATTCTTTAAGTAAGAAAATTAATAGTAGACTTATTAGAAGAACGCAACGAAGATTTTTTATAAAAAGAATAAAGAATACAAAACTATTAGTTATGAAGCAGTGTTTGCTGTTTCTGGTATACCACCTATCAGCATGGTTATTCTGAACTATCTTGATGTTCATGAAAGAGTGCCAGAGCCTTGGCACGTTGGATGGGGCGATTCCAGTTTCATTATTGCCACATCATTCATGTAGGAAACCCATCACTCTTGTGACTTAAACAAATGAAGTCTTCTGAGAATATAAAATTATTTGTTTCACAGATGATAGTAAATTGAAGGGAAGGGTTGGTCTTGCCTGAGTTATTTATGAGGAAGGTGTTGAAAATGTTACATTACAGCATCGATTAAGAGATGAATGCTCTGTTTTTCAAGCCGAACTACTCTATTAATCTTGTCGTAAAATTAATTCAGGACTCTCTCCGCCAGGGTGAAACGCTTAACTTTCTTATTTACACTGACTCACTCTCTTCACTCCATTATTTGCTCAGCGTAAGTTCCACAGAAAAACTTGTAGAGGTTTAGTCTATTCTGTACTACCTAGACTGTGACATCCATTTTTCTTATGTTCGGGGCCATAGCGGAAATCTCGGTAATAGTAGAGCAGATCAGTTGGCCAAAGAGGCAAGGTATGAACCTTTAAATGTCTGTGTCATTGTTCCACTGAAAGCATGTAGCTTGGGAAAGAACTGGAACACCGAATTCTTAGCCTCGCCTAAAGCTTTGTGGACGTAAAGGTTTTTTTCGACCATTTATCAACAGCTTAAATGTAAGAAATTTGTTACTGATTTCAAGTTATCCCAGATTCTAACAGGACATGGGAATTTTAAGAGCTATTTATCTAGATTTAATTTAATTGGGAGTGACATTTGTTCTTGTGGTCACAGGATGCTGAAATTGTGGAACGTGTATTATTGTATTGTAAACTATATTTCTGTATAAAAAAAAGAATTTTGAAAAGGAGTTGAAATGTTTAGGTATTTCCTGACCATCTGTTTTGTCTTTGTTGGTCAATTTTACTGAAAGCCTAAATGTCTTAAGAAAATTTGTTTTCTGTATAGATTTTTAAAGTTTGATATTGGTACCTTCCCTTGTTTATATTTGTGTATTTCCGCTCTTCCTTTTTATTTTATGTTTTTGTCTTAAATATTTTTTTTTCCAAATATTTTTAAATGATATAATTGTGCTACCACTTACATCTGTAAGCATCATACTTTGCAATGTGGAGCATGAGGAGTTTTGCAAATAAATTAGTTAAAAAAGAACGCCAAATACTTTTTTGTATAATCAGTTTATTTCAAAAAAGTTTCATAAAGTCTTTTGTAAGAAAAATAATTTCTATGTTTACTCAAGTTTTTTTCGGATTATTCCAATAAAATATTGTTCCCTCGCAAATAATTGTTTTAAATAGATAATTCCTCATATAAAGTACGTAAATAAAAAATTCTGTACAGCTTATAATAATTATCAATGATGATAATCATTTGAGCATTGGTTCTTAGTCTGTAATCCCTAGACCCCTAGGGTCCTGAACGCTTTTCTTAAGGGCCAACAAAGGTCTCCCATTTAACATTATGAATTCTCTCTTTGGCAGACTCTGAAAGGCTTGTCAAAAAATTGAAAGGTGAGTCATCCTAGACAAAATCACTAAATTGCCCCAATGAAAAAAATTCTGCAAGATCAAAAAACTATCAAGAATATTAGTTAGTACAAAATTAATAATCTATAATATTTTTAATTAGGTGTTTATTGCTTTCTTACAGGAAAAAAAGTATTAAAGTGTAAATCGAAGAGGCAGTATTAGAATTATTAAAGAAACTATAAATCGCTCAGCCATATAGGAGAGGTGTTCAATATGCTAAGGTTCCATGATATCAGGCCTATACGTAAATGGAGTACGGGATGATTAAACGTTTCACAATTCCTGCGTTACAGTATTGTGAAATCAGTGTAATTTATTATTATTTTTATTAAAAGTTTTTTTGAAAATGTCTTTAATTTAGTGGTGGATTACTTTTCAGTGATAAATACAGTTATAAAGATTTATTTTCTGGATTGAACAACATTTTACAAATATACCTAAAAAAATCCCGCCTAGCTAGTTTTATCTATAAAATATATTCTAATAACTTACAATTTTTTTCTTTCAGAAATTATGAATATAACTATTAGAATGAATCTGAAAGAAACAAAAAATCCTATATAAACATATATAATACAAAAAATATGATTAGAGATAACAAAAGATTCATTAAGAATCCTTTATATTTCTTTTTTTTTTATCAGAGTGTGAGAAGGAAGTATTGGTTTTAGTTTTAAGAAATTATATGACCACGCTAATAATATATTCAGTCATCTGTCACTTTTATTTTTTCAAATGATAAGAAATGCTTTAGATTTAAGAAAAATGAAGATGAATAAAATCACGTTTTTTAATTAATATTGCAATCATTGTGTCGTGTCTGAAATCATTCACAAGCACAAATGATTCGATTCTAGGATAGAATAATTCGTTATGTGTACATGGGTATTCTTCTAGCCACTACGTTTTGTTCTATGCATGGAAAAAAATTGAGAGAGATTCAGACGCGTTATTGCACACCAGATTTGAAGCAGCCGTTTTATTCACACTCTTTTTGCTTCCATTCCTGCACCAGAGAGAAGTCATGCTAATACTTTGTCTGATGGTGACATCTAGCAGATGTTACTCTGATAACTGCTAATATATATGACCACTGGTTACATAACATCCATTTGGTTTCTACGATCTCCTCAAGAGGAACGAGGGTTATGTCGGTCCCTTGTTGTACGGAAATGTTTACTAAATATAATTAGGGAATTTACCTTGTAATTTTTACAAGGAATTAGACAATGTGTTGCTTCTCTCTCAAGTTCAAAGATATTTTGGCAAGATATCAACAAGGAAATAATTTTCTCTTCTAAACAGAGGTTAACCCCCCCCCCCCCCTCTACATGACAGTTGTTATTAGACATCTTCTGCAAGTGTTACTGGCTAGATAAAGTGCAAAATTCTTTACCAAATGAATGTTTGGGAGTACGGCTATCCCTGAAGTACACGCGGGAACTCTTCACATTCACAGCTAGAGCATTATTAACTGAAAAACTCTGGTCCCTTTTCCATGAAAACTTAGAACATCTTATCCTCATCTGTTGAAGATTCTGCTTCTGCACATATAAGCTTTCTTTTTCCGCAGAAAAAATAAGTTTATTAGGATCAATTAAGCACATTTAGGTCTAATTGCATAAGCATTGAAATAAGCCAGTGATTCTCAAATGTGGGGTGTGCAAGTGCTACTTGGGGGGCACAAGCGCATCAAAAAGTCGAAAATGAAATATTTTTTAAAATAAAATATTATTTAAAAGTAATTCAGTTACAGTGTGTATCACTTAAAAGTAATATATAAAAATTTAGTGCTTATCTTGATAATTTGTACGGTTTATTAAAATCGCATTGTATCTTTACGTCAAAGTACATTACTATTACATTTAATTTATAGTTATTGTATGGCAGGGGCGTGTTGAAATTTATGATTGAAAATGGGATCGAAAATGCTGGAAGTTTGAGAAGCAATGACATAAGCCATTGGTACATCTGTTCTTTGTGCGGACTTGGGGTTGCAGGTAGAGCACTTAGCCCATATCACTTTTGGTCTCCTACATCCATAATATTTGAGGGGAATCTTTTATTTGGAATGTTTCTTAGTAGGGGAATACGATCGAGATTCATGGACTTAAACTGATTTGCATCACTTAGGATTTTGCTTCTCTTCACTTTTCCTTGTTCTACTACATAAAGAACGCCCCATGTTTTCAAAATCCACCAGCTTTTCCACTGATATTTCCAATGAGGAAAATTATTTTCGCTTGGTAAGACTTCGCAAAGTTCTTTACATTCTGGAGAGCCTTTTTTTCTCATTTGATTGAGAATCATCAAGTTTTACAAGTCTTAAGTGAATCAATCTTAAGCTTATTGGACAAACCTTCAAAATAAACTCTAATTTGAAAATAGCAGTTATTCCAGTTCCCATTTGGAGATTTTATATGTCTAGTGAAACTAGTTCCTAAAATATTTTTGCAGGTAACTTAAGACTTTGCAGAAGTATTTCACTAATGGGAGAGTAACTCTTGCATTTCGTTTCAAGCTCACGAGCAATGAGTGTAATTACTTCCCTGTGTTGGACACCAATGAAGTAGGAGACCCCCCTCCCCAGATCCTTAACAATGTTCAGAAGCTTCATTTGACGTTCAAATAAAATTAGGAGTAAGTCCATGTTATCTCAAACGCAATAATGAATTTTGGTAACAGCTTTGTTAACTCAATCCTTGTTTTGGGTAAGGTTTGTGAACTTACAACTCATTGGGTCACATTTTGCCATCTTATTTTTTTCAGCTCAAATCTACTTAGGGTTGGCTATTTTTGTTACTTCTCCTCATCTGTATCTGTTTAATACTACACCCTCTAATATATCTTTCGCAAGCTCTAAGTCGTGTTTGCAGGTATCGCATGCTAAAATTTTTGTATTTAGCTGAATTATTTTATATCCTTCCCATGTTCACAGTTTCTTCTAACTCAATTGCTAATTTAAAGAAACCAGTTTTTTAAAAATTTAAGTTAAGAAGCAAAAAGAAAGAAAGAAAACTAATATAAGGCTATCATTCTTCACTAAGCTCTAACACATATGGGAATACATTTTTAAACTAATATGAAATAATTATTATTAATGAGCAATGCTAGAAAAATTCAATATAAAATCAATCAGTAAAATATGAAGCAAAAAGAATTATGAGTGGCCAATGTTACATACATTCAATATGAAATCAACCAGTAAAATATCAAGCAAACATAAATAAAACCAATATCAGTGCGGAAAGATAAATTCAACATGAATCCGTGTCAGGTGTTCTGACATAGTCAATAACACTGCAGCAGGATTGTTACCGGGAGTTTTGAAAAAGAGCGTGCAACAATATGAGTTTGTCGAAATAACACCTTGTATCAGGATTGCTCTGCCACGAATTTTTAATAAACAAGTACACCACTATAGCGTTATTGATATAATACACAGTTGCAGGATTGCTACGAGAAAAAAAATTAATACCGTAAAATCCGGCGTATAACGCGCACTTATACTTTCAAGCTATTTTTTTATAATTTTTAGGTATATTCGCTGTATAACGCACACCCCCTTTTTAACGGAGAAATTTGAAATATAAGTATACACTGTTTTTATGTTTTGAAGTCCTTTATTTAAAGTATTATTCCAGACTTTGAAAAAATTGTATACTTCTAGTACTACAACTGTTCTGGTTCATAAGGCAAGTCGTTTCTTTTAAATAAACAGTGTTTCAATGCATCTAGAAGTAATTTTTTTTATGCCCATACTTTTTTTTTGTTATTTTTAAACCTATGGTTTTTATACCCGGCGTATAACGCGCATCCTTAATTTTCGATCTTACTTTTTGTGTTCTAAGTGCGCTTTATACGCTGGATTTTACGGTACCTTTTTTTTAAACTAATAATGATCGAAAATATGTTTTCAACTCTAATATACTTTTTAATATATATAGTAGATGGTTATTAACTAAATTAATTCAAGTGATAGGATTTAAAGTAACCTTTATTTTTTGAACTCATAAGACAATTCTTAAAATACAAATAATGTTTATTTTTCTGCTTAAATAAAAAGTTCATTCTAAAAGCATTCTTCATATAGAAAGAGATGTTATAGAATATTAAAAACTAACTATTCTTAAGGATTTTGAATATATCTGTTTTTTCCCTATATTTTGTACTTTAGTTTTATTATGGTATTTCATTTATGTGTGTTATTTTTTTTTATGTACAGAGTTTTCAAATGTGTGTGCGTACAGTTTCAAGCAAAGTTTATCTAAAAACAATTAGGTATTTTTAATCTTATAACAACGAGGTATTGTTATTAGATTTAATAAACCAGCAATGTCTATTATTTTTCTTTTGTTTGAATACTGCAGATATTTGTGTTGAATATTACACTGTTTTTTTTTGTTCAAAAACCTAACTTACTAGAAGCTTTTTTTTACTCTGTTAAATGCATTTTTTCTATAAAGTTTGTTATGTAGAATGCAGATAAAATTCCACAAGATTTACCTCTTTCTGTCCAATGATAAGTTTATTTATTTATTTTTTACCTCTAAAACCTGAAGCTTCAATATTCTTCCATAAAACCTTCATGATAATATTTTTTTTTTTGAGATTCCTAACTAGATTGTGAAAAGTTTTTATGCTTTTTTTCGCAAAAGACAATACCTCCGCTTCAAATTTGTGTTTTCTAAAGAATGTGAAAGGTCTATGCAAATGAGTAAATGCTTCAACTGACAGAGCAAAAGCTTACCAAAAGAATGGAAAATAAAATAAAAGCCAAGTTTCTTTTTTTCTTACATAGGAAACTTTGTTTTTCAGAATTGTGTTATGCATCGGTACACACAGTAGTTCCCTTAACTATTAAAACTATTAATCTTGCATGATTACCTTGTTGATTTTTATATTAAAAGCATTGTCTGAAGGATTTGTTTTTAAAATATTTCTATAAATTATAGTGTGTTTAACTATTTCTTAATTAGGCAGTAATTAAAATTCAATAACTGAAAAAATGGAAAACAAAGCACATTTTAAATTAATAAATTAAAAGTTGGTATGTTCATCCACACTTAATACCAAAATATTAATTTAAAAATGCGTTAGAAGAATTACAATTAAGTGATTATGCAGATGAGTTTATAATTTTACTCATCTTTAAAAGTGGAGGAGTGTGTTAATTTTCTCTAGAACCCTTTCTTTGTATTAGTCTTTTGCCATGAAATTAATTTTTGTTGCATGAAACCATAAAAAAAAATTATCTGCAATCTACATTTTAATAAAAATTTAAGTAAAAGTTATAGGTGAGAAACTTTGTTTGAAAACTGTTTACTTAGTTGAATTTCAACAGAGTTATATTTTAATTTTGCGTAATTGCGTATAAATGCTAATTCTTTTCTTTCCATCGCTGGTTAGAATAAGTTTTAAAACTGGTTTTGTATTCTATTTTTAAGTTACGTTAATTATATTAATAACTGTGTTTAGTTATCTTTATTTCCATTTAAACCTGAGTACAAATTATACTGATACAGCTATTTTTATTTTTTTCACAGTGGTTTCTTACGCTATTATTATTTCTCTAATAATTTATTCCTATCATTGATATATATGTAACTATTATTAATTAAATGGGTAACACAATTGTTTTAATTAATTTTTCGTCAGAAAATTTGCAACAAATATTAAATTTATTATATTTGAAAATCCGTTTGATGTGCTATTTGTCTTGTCCTTTATTTTTATGAATTTAATTTAGAATTGAATAGGAAACTTCACTGAATACTCCAAAGACATTTTAAAGAATTTTAAGGGCTAATAAGGCTTTTGGATTAAGTAATTTCAATCCATAAACTAGCTTTCGTAAAATTAGAAAATAGGAATGCTACAAAATAAAGTTT
>BMAV01013133.1:91698-108625 GCA_019973955.1 Trichonephila inaurata madagascariensis
AGTAAATTAATAATGTTTTGAATAATCTTTAATTTTCAACTTTTCAATATGCTCGCGCCCCCTTGTAGAGTTATAACGCCCCTCAAGGGGGCGCACCCCACAGTTTGAGAAACGCTGGTCTAAGAGCACTTTCCGAGAAGAGTTCAATCTAATTGACAACTAAAAGAATTTATGGAGACTATATCTTTCAAACGTCTAACAATTCTCTTCTCAGACAAACTGCGGGCTTTCTACTCTATTATAATTATCAAACTAGAAACATTTTTCAGGAAAAAGAATAGTTTGAAATATTTTGACACCCTCTTATTAAAGTCACTGTAAAACACCAACCATTTGTCTGCAAATGTTACGTTTCTTTTTCCGCTCAATTTATGGCAATTCTCATCGAGTGCATGATTTTCTGTTTCTTTGTTAACGTAGAATGAATGGAAATCTTAAGTTTTAATAGCTCTAGGCATTATCTTCTCAGCATTTCTACCGAGTTTACCGTAAGTAAACAAAAATGAGTTCGGAAATGTTTTCTTTCCTTTCTTCTTGCACATTTGTAACTAGATGTTTCTAAACAAAGATTCTTTAATATTTACCAGAAAGGGAGTTGTTTAATATTAAGAGTAACTTCTAACAAAGTATTTGTGTTTGACTTTCGTTTCTGAAAGCGAGGAAATTCAGCATCAATAAAATAAGCAAGTGCTGCTTAAATAACAAATGGTTTATTTTTCTAAGTTTGTTACTGAATACGGTTGCTTTAAATTTGATTTAGTTTCAGAAAGAGTTCGTATTAATTCATTCAAATGTGAAATATTTGTCCAAAATGTAGCTTTTCAATTCAATTAAAAGTAAACAACATTATCAAACACTTCGCAGATATGATATTTTTAGAAACAGTGATGTATAGATTTCATTATTTCCGAGCCAAAGATTCCATTGTTATAAGTTAATTGAATAAATATACATGTTTTAAGTGTAATAAATAATAACTCTGAATACCTTTTCATAATTATTTGTATTTACCCACACACATTCAATCGTTATGATGGTGTTTTCATTTCCTATTTAATTACACATTGTTGACGACCTAAAATACAAAAACATGAAGGAAGCATTTAAACATACATAATGTTTGCTGTAAGTTTATTATGATAGGATGTGCAAAACATCGGCATTTCAGTGAACTTTTTCTCGTCATGGGCACTTGTAACTTTTAGATTCATTAGCAAATACAACACAAAAAAGAACAGAAAACCATATTGATGTACTAGAATGGGAAACATGGACAATCATCTGCAATAACAGTATGTTCGGATAAAAGTCAAAAGGCAACTTGGTGATGCATTGCTTAGATTGTGCGTTATGATTTTCCATACTGGTCCTAAGCCTAGTATCACGGATTGATCTAATATTGAATCTTGTACTATCCAAATATGAATAACATTTTCTATATTTTAAATCATGTTGTCAAATCCTGTATTGTCTGTTTCAGCATTCCAACACCAAAACGCAGCATCATACAACGCTTGTAATGTTCAAGGTCCACGAAATTGCATTGGTTTGCCATGCTTTTTATCCCACTCTATAACTTGCTGAAAATGGGGTCTTGAGCATTGCAGTTTTTAAACTTTTTTTATTTGAACTTCAATGTGCTACATCCCTCCAACTTTTTCCAGGACACTTCCTCCTTCTTCAGTTCCTAACTTGTCTGTTTTGGTTCAGGAAGTTTGTTTTATTTTTCTCTTTTTCTTCACCCACCAATTTTTTGCAGCCCTAGACACTTGCCTTAGCAGAAAAGCTGCTTTGGTCTGGAGAAAATTGAAGAATGACTTTCCTGGCAACATTACCTAACTACACATTTTTGTTTTCTCATTGAATGTTATTTATTATAATTAATAATAATTTTTCTATAAACAGAGATATGTTTGTTACTATTTCAATATATTTTAATAATATGGAAGTTAAAATAGTCTCTTTTCTTGTTAAAAATAATGAATATTAACTTACCTTTTAAATTCAGTTTACTATCTAGTAAATATGTTCTATTTATGTTATTGTCATAGGAATCTAATCACTGTTTTGCCTGGATGAAAATTCATATTTGTTTTTGAATGCTTATTTCTGCGAAAAAAAATAAAATAAAGAATCAATAAGTCAATATATATATATATATATATATAATCTGTCTTTAACAAGACAATTAATATCTAGTTCATCTTTTCACAAACGTTTCACTTGATTATAATAACTACCATTTTAGCGTTTATGGTTCTTTGGTAGATTAATCACGTATAATGAGTTTCACTATCAGGAAATTGGGGAAAAATTCTAAGATTGACCAACGAGCAATATTAAAGCTCTCCAAATATTTATTTATATTCCTCAGAGTATGGCTGTAGTTTCAGTCTTAAATATAAATACACTAATAGTTAAAAAGTTCTTGATTAAAACTGTGATATTATTCATAATTTTTCAAATCATCTAAATTATTTAAATGTTATTAAAACCAATAATGACCATAATGCAATTAACTTCTTTGATATCGAATTAGAAAGGCAAATATGCACACATATTTACAATAAATAGATGAAAATTTCAGATTTTTAAGAAAAAATTACATTTTGAGAATACAAATCCCTTATTATATTCAATTATGTGTATTATCTTTTTTTTCTCTTTTAAGCGTGAGATTTTTTTTTTATTTATTTACTTTTGATATAGTAAGGTGCAAATTCTTACAGGTTTTGCATAACACCAGGTAGACATTTTAAAACATTTCTTTGCTCTTATATTAAATAAACAGAATAAATTAATATGTATAATACATACATTTATTTACAGAAGCTAAAAAAATATATAAATATTTACATTTATTTATTATAAATTACATGACGTAATAATTCACAGACTAATAATTAATAATTAAGACTCAGAAAAGAATAACAGCTTTTTTTAAAAACGTAAGGGTTGAAGAAAAGGAACACGCATAATTCTGGCTTCTTTATATATAAACACAAAATCAAAATTATAGTAAAAACTTATAATAAAACTGTACTAGAGTGTTTTCCTTTTTCGCATATCAATTATGTGACTTTTCGATATTTATATATATTTATTTCTTACATTTTTATCAATAATAAATGAGATATTATTCATCGCTGTTTCAAAAATTGACTTATCAAGTTAAAATCTTCCTTAGTAAAAATATATTTATATGAACTGCTGTTTGTAAAAAATGGAACACCATGAAAGAATCATCAGAATTAAATGAAATTTGAAGCACTATCGACTTGTATTAATACAAATAAATGGCGAAATTTTCAAGTAAAAAAAACAAACAATGTTAAGTATCTGAAATTAGTATTTGGTTTAGCCAACAAGACCTATACGACATGGCATGGAGTCAAACAAATTTTGAATGTCTGCTTGTGGAAGAAAATTCCACATATCGCTTGTAAAGGCTTCAAAAGTTCATCTTTTGAAGCTGCAGAATGCGGATCACGAGCGAGACACCGACCAACCAAATCCCACACGTGGCTAATGGGTGACGTATCCGGCGAGTAAGCAGGCCAAGGAAGAAGTTGCATGTGTTAGTCTGAACAGAAGTCTCGAACAGTCTTTGAAAACATGTGAGCGTGCATTATCCTGCTGAAAGATAGGTCCAAGGAAGCCTTGAAGGAAGGGAAGGACTTCGGGCTGTATCACTTCACGAACGTATGTGTTGCTTTTGAGATTACCTTCAATTCGAAGCAAATTGGATCGTTCATGATACGAAATCACACCTCAAACCATAACTCCAGGGCTTAACACCCTATTTCATTCGATAACGCGCTATGGACGCCAGCGTTTAATGGCATAGCGTCTAACACGAATGCTGTCATCATAGTTCCACAAACTGAAGCATGATTCATCTGAAAAGACAACTTGGTGCCAATCAGCTTGCCAGGCTGTATGCTCATGAGCCCATTGCCGACGCAGCCGTCGATAGTTTGCTGTAAGGGGGATCCTGTATAAAGGCACCCTTACATCACGGTGCAGCATACATCAACGAAATGACGAAGCCGACATAAGTACACCTGTAGCAATAGACCCACGTGCTGCCAACTGCCAGGAGGAAGCTGTACGGTCATTCACCACCATGCGGAGCAGGTGTCGATCGTCGCGTATTGACGTCACCTTTCGTCATCCACTGCCAGTTTTTCGAGTTGTTCGGTGTTCTTCGGTCCACTGGTTCCAAACTCGCATTACAGTGGAACTGCTCTGCTGCACACGAGCTGCTATTGTGAGATAGGAAAATTCTCCTTCTCGAAGGCCGATAATCCTCCCCTGTTCAAACTCCGTAAGTTGCTGGAATTTTTCCTTATTACGTCGCGGAGGCATACTTAGATCTCACTAAACGTACGGCTCTAACAAATAATCAGTAATTATTTTTAACGTCCCGCTGCAGCCCTCTATTTATACGTTTTCAGATCAGTTCATATTGCGCTGCTCACGCCACACATGCGCAGTGGCTCTGAAACTTTACTATTTTACGTACTATCCTATAATTGATATTTGCTGCAATGTTCATTTAATTCTAATGATTCCTTTATGATGTTGCAGTTTTTACCAACAGCAGTGTAAACAATTTGTACATACGAGGGTTGGGGCATAAAACAGGGAAACTATTTTTTTTTCTTTTCTTGTACACATTTGAACGGATCGCAAACGTATATGTGTCGTGTGGAAGTTCTGCAGGCATAGTGTGTATGTTGAAAAACAGATAGCTCCGTGATAGCTGGTAGTAGAGCAGCGAGGACTGTGAAATCAGCCCTAACATACCGTGCAGTAGCACGCGGTTTGCAATACGAGAGGACATTACTAATGCTGTGAGCTAACACGTGACCCTATTCACACATGGTGCGGTAAATGCTGAGGCTGATGATATTCAGTTACTCCCTCATCGTTCACAATGTGTGGTGAGAGTAGCAGGTGATTACATTGAGTGTCTTCAGTCCAAGGTTTGTCATGTGAACTTTATGTGTACTGTGTTGTCATTGTTTGCACTGTGATGGCCATATTGCCCAGTATACTACCGTAATAAATTAGTGTGTTACTATATTTCGGGGATCTTCATTGTCCACACATAAAGTTAAAACCTTGTCATTTCGTCTGTATATGTCACATTTTCCAACCGGACTGGTATCTTCAAGAAAAAAAGTAGTTGCGATAACTTTTGCCCCAAACCTCGTAATTTTTAAATAAGAAATAAGGTATTTAAGCTAAAATAGTACACAATGTAGTGCTACAAGTTTTAATGATACTAAATGTTGGTATATGTAAAAGAAAGTATTTTATCCAAACGTAGTTAATGTTGATTTAAGGGTTTTCAGCCTTAAATGAGTTAACGTGCATCAGCCTTCTACATGATGGGACTTTATTGGACTAAGACTTGAACCTACAACTGGACAGATGCAACATCCCTTCGAGAGGGACCACATTTTAATTGCAAAAAGAGAAGGAATAATGAATTTTTTTTTATGTTCTCAAGGTAACATTAATTTTATTTTCAGTTTTCAAGAACAATTGCGTACTTAAAAAAAAAGAATTAACAAATAATTGAAGTTTAAAAGTCACCGAAATAAAAGTGGGAATAGAGTCGTCTTCATAATTGGCTTAACGCTATTAATATTGTTACGAAGATCCGAGGTTAATTGATTTTATGCAAAACAGTCGAAATAACAAGACAGTTCTTTAAAGAGCAACGAGAATTTACTCTTGAAAATCCAATCCTTGAAATACAGGATTCAGCAGCAGTATTCGCAGGATAAACCTCAGAAAGTCCTCACACCTTCCGCAGCACTCAGGCACAATTATCGGTGTTTAAAATACATGTATATAAAAGATTATTCACAAGCAATCTCTCGTTCAACAGCCGAAGTAATCACTAATCACTTCAACAGTCAAAGCAATACTAACTGATAGCTAGTCGAAGCCAGACTTGCTGACTTTCGACGAGCATCTCTCTATTTATAACCCTCGCGGATAGTTCAAAAAAAGACCCGCTTGCGTCATAGAACTTGAAATGTGTGGATTTCTCCACTAGTTTCTAGAAGAGTCCAGAGGGTCCCGAACTGGCCAAATATGGTTGCCAGCATGAATCGCCAGGTCACAAAATTGCTATATCGCCAAGTTCCCAATGAATCTACGCTATAACGTAAGAGACGACGTTGCTTGTGAATATTACAATTTTAAAGTAAATTAAATCTAAGAGTAAGAAAAAGACATTATACATCCAAGTACAAATTATTTATACTATTTTACAAAAAGTTCGTAACAATATAAATTAGTATACAAGAAGTAATTAAAAGACGTAACAGTTGCTCTTGACAAAGTCACCTTGTCTGTTGGAACAAGTATCGTGTTCCACGACATGATGGATACATTGGGTGAAGAAGCTCCGGCACTGGTTATGGAAACTAATTTTCAACATCCGCTTGGACCTCATATTGTGAGGAAATCGCAGTCCCTTCAGAGCTTTCTTGAGTAGACCAAAGATGTGGTATTCACACGGCGAGAGGTCCGGGCTGTAAGGGAAATATCCGAGAACATCTTAGGGGAATTACACTAACAATGTTTGTCACACCCCAGCCACACGGGAACGAGTTACCGTGCCAGATGATAACATGCCACTTGGAATCTAATGATATTGGATGCATTCCCAGTACACTGCGCCCTCTATAGGAGCATATTATTCTTCAAATTGCAAAATTATTACAGCAATGCCATTTTCATTTGGGTAACCCTTACATTTCCTCGCGTCTTTTTTATCGTTCCTGCAGTACATAAAAGTAGTTAGTGACACTAAAATTCAATTTTTTTGGAAAATCACAAACTACATTTTTGTGTTAAATTACTTTTATGATATAATTACATCGAAGTAATAATTTTTCAATATTTGATATGTTTTGTTTAATTTTTAAGGAAGTATTAAATTGAATTTGTTTTTCTCAAATTTTGTAGTGTGTATGCTTTTTGAATGCTCTTAAGGATACTTTGTGTGTTTATGAGAGAAAAAAAGAGGTATTCTAATTTATATTTATTTCATTCCATAAAAGGCACATATTACACTATAAAATGATTTTTCTTAAGGTTTTTGAATTGATATATCTGAAAAACTTTATTTTGTGTCAAATGTTTGTGTGTGTTTAATTTTTTTGTTTTGTTTTTGTTTTTAATTCAAGATTAATGTAAAATTAACAAAAAACAAACAAAAACAAACGCGTGGTGACATTAAATTTCTTATATATACGAGTATTTAAAAAAAACAATATTCAATTTTGCAGTTTATCAAATTATACACAAGTACTTTCTTTGATTTTCTAAATTTCTATTCATATCTTAAATAATATTTATGTTTCTTTTATGCTTAACATCAGAATTTTTTTTGCTGACTCTTTAATCAAATGAATTATGCTATATCACTTGCTAAATGTTTTAGCCATTGCTCTCAGTTTTCTCAGCTTTTAAGATAGAAAATTTGCTTATTCTGTTTCCCCATCTATCATATAAAAAATTAGAAATTGCTTAACCAGTATATGACTAAAGAAAAAAGAATTAAGTGCATATAACTTGTTCAGCTCTTGATATCCAGTATCCTTCCAAAGAATTATTCGTCAAAAGCATATTGTAGAGTTTATTTCCCAAATATTAACTGAACTGAACTCAGTGGTGCAACCGCCCATGAGGGCGAAGGCCTACTGTGCCTATCTCAGTTTACTTGACCTTAGGAGTTGGGGTGCATGTGCAGATATTTCGGTCAAGTGGTTAGTCTGACGCAAAAAAAAAATAAATAAATAAACCACTGTTCAATCCTCAAAGAAGCTTGGTACTCATTTATCACAACCCGCTAAAGGGATAAAAGGCTGAGTCGACCTTGCCCAACCTGAAATATGAATCCCGGACCTGTGGTGTGGAAGCGCCACAGGTCTAGGTTCCAGGGCCCAGGCACTCAGCTTTGAAAATATTATTTTTATTTTTTATTTAGTTTTTGATTGATTTATTTATTTTTATTTGTTTGTTTTTATTTATTTTTATTTGTTTTTATTTATTTATTTTTATTTGTTTTTATTTATTTATTTATATTTCTTTATTTATATTTACTTATACTTATATTTATTTATTTGTATTTATTTATTTATATTTACTTACTTATATTTATTTATTTATTTTTATTTATTTAGTTTTATTTATTTATTTACTTTTATTTATTTATTTTTTGCAAATAAGGAACACAGTATCATTGAATAGTCTTTCATCCATCAGCTGGTTCCGTTGCATGGGAATGGATTTAGAAGAAAATTTGTTCCCGCAAACAGTGGCTCTTATTGTATTCTAGTACATATTTTTCTATATTTTTTTCTCCTTTCTTATATTCTTATGATTTTATACCGACGAAGAAAATCAAATTTTAATATCACATTTTTAAGAAAAATTTAAAATGTTATTTTAAATTTATTTTTCCAACCTCGTTACTTCATGCACCTTATTTTTCTGCACTTTGTCAATGATATACTGAATCAAATTATTTTTGATGAACGAAATTGGTTTTTCCCCCCTCAAATCGATTTCAGTAATAAACGATTCGACACAGCATCGATTATCCCTCAGGAATCATTTTCTTGTTTTTCGCTGACTTAGTTCGACACTTTGACAGAAGATTGGTTTTCTAAGAAAAATAAAAATCCAAGCGAAAGTTAACAAATAAAAGGAGCCTACAGTGTTTTTGAAGAAAATCGAGTTTCGCTAATTAAACAGAAACAACAAAATTAGTTTAAGTTTGTGACTGATATGTTTTTATAGAAATTAGAATAAATAGTCACAATTTGAAATGGGAAAAAAAGTTACACAATAAAGATTTCTCCCGAGAGGTGAATTACAGACGAAGAAAAAATGCATAAAATGAAAGTTAAATTTGAACACAAAATTTCATTTAATGGTTTCAAATGTATTCATTCATAAAAAAAATTAAATGCTTAAATTGTATTGGGTAGAACTGTAGTGAACAGAATATTTTAAAAAGAACAATAGAAAGAGTTTTTATATTATTTCATCAATTTTTCACTGCATGTTAAGTACTTAAATCATGCAAAATAAGCATCAATTTTAACGTTCAATGCAAAGTGCAAAAGAAGTTTAATTCTGATATGTTCGAAAATTTTTTTCAGTGAAAGAAACATCTTAGCTCACATCACATTCAACAAACAGTGAGTTTTTCATTTTGAATAAACGAAAAGGTTTTCTGTGGTATTTTGGAAAGTGACTTTTCATTTTGTTCCCCTCTTGTGTATTTTGCAATAATTTAAAATGACAAACGTTGTCGAATAATGACAACGTTAATGTTCTATTCACTTGCAGAACAATTGACCTTCTTAAGGTTAGGAATATATGATGATAGAAGTGATCATTTTACATCTGTTTGGGCTAATAATGTTTTATGTCTACACACACACTCGTATATATATACCTTAGATATATTTACTTCCAGACTCGTTGATTAAAAGTATACGAATACAAAAAAAAAAAAAAAACAGTAATTAAATATATGCAGAAAGCTTAGAATGAGCAAACTTATTCTTCTTATTCCAAATGAACTTTTCTTCTATATTCATGTTAAGAAAATTCCCAGTGCTTTCTTTACTCACATGATTTTCAAATCTTTGCACTCTGATTGGTCGGATATAGTAGCTGATGATACTGTATCGCATAATTTCACTACAAAATTGACGACAAGTCCCTTTTTTAAAGTTTAAATTGCACTTTCCGTTAGGGGGGGGTAAAAATATATATATATATATATATATATATATATATATATATATATATATATCTGAATATATATATATATACATATAATGAGCAGTGTAAAGTTCTGATCCCTTAAAATTACTTCATTACTCGAAAATGTTAGAAATCACACAGTTATTTGCCCAAAAGGCATTCTATTCCAAATTAATAAATCAGAACATTAAATGCAGTAGTAAATGTTTGCTCTTCACAGTCTTTCGCTCCAGAAAGTTCTAATCTCATTTAAGATTTGAAGATCTTACATTGCTCGGCTTCCAAATGCCAACACAACCCTTTTGCTGGTACGGTTCAGTCAGTTGACTCAAGCCTTTGCTCCACCGAATCCGGCACTCCATCTTTCAAAAGTCATCATAGTTCATCTCCTTTAATCCTGGAGGTGCGGCTGCCCCCACAACCTCTATCGAGTGTCTTCGTAGAAAACACTAATGTGGAAGGTAATGCAGAAGTTTGAAAGTGAATGAGAAGGTGTTCGTCAACTTTCGAGTCGTCCCCTTAATCCTCCTGGTTGGGTCTCTTTCACGCCCCCAATCATCTCTGATTGGAGAGTGTAGTGGAGATGCACATGGCTCTCATCACCTAGTCCAATTTTCATTGGTGCTTAGGGACAAAATGCTGACCATCTGAAACCTCCAACGCCGTACCTAGTAGACCATCTGGATAGCTATAAATCACCCTGTCATTTTGAAACTAAGAGTATGTCTTTATCACATACTTTTGATATTTTTTGACATTCCTTTTCATTAAAATAGTTCATGGCCCAAATGTGCGAGGATGACCCAAGAAAAGATACTATTCACGTAAGTTTTCCTTAAAAAGATCTCTCAGACTGAAATCGTCTGGGTGTCGGAGAAAGTAAACGCGTGGCAACATCAAAGCCGTTTTCAGAATCGACTCACATCTGTTTTCCCCTATGACTGAGTGAGGAATACCTTGTCGGTTGTTTGGAAAATACAATGTCCCATCTCGTCATCTTGGTCGCATTGTTCTTCAAACTTGACAAGTATTGTTGAGGAGAAATTGGAGTAATGAGCCGACATCACAGCAGTCTAAAAAGTGCTTTGATATAAGTAATGAGGCATATCTAAATCAAAACACTCACTGTGCCATTTTTTAAGGAATCTTAAGGTAATTTATATAATTATAATAAAGAGTAATACACCTTTTACCAAATTCATCAGTGACGTATTCAAATAAGAATCTGCATCTAGTAGGAAAAAAAACTGCCAATTGAAACTAAAGCAATGTTTATATAATGGAGAAGGTAAGAAACTCTCTCTCTCTCGGAGTTTCCTTTCACTTTATTTGAACAACTTCTTACGAAAATAATAGGTATCCAAAGGCGACATAGGCGATTAAATTTCGTCATAAAATTGATGGATTACAAAATTGAAATGTTCCCCATGGGTTCACTCTGGCTCTTTTAAAATACTAATTCATCATCGCTCAAGAGTTTCCATATATCCCGCAAAATATTCTTGTCACTTTATTTACAGAAGTTTTGGGATTTGTCATTTCCTTCGGATGAGTAATTAGACTCTAGTCGGGGAAAGAGAGACTTGATAACTCCCTGAAAGATAACTATCTTTTAAAGATTGTTCTTGATCCCTTAGGCTGCTTTATTTAAAAATGACAAGAATAGATTAAACATAAAATGGTATCTTATTTTTACTGCAACGATTAATAAGAATTGCATCATGATCCCCTTTTTAAAATAGCATAGTTTGTAGAACCTTTTAATTATTTTATCTATTACATTAATAAAACTCATTAAATAACTATAAGTAGAATTATTTTTAATATTTACTTTATATATCCTTTTATTAATTTGAAATTATCAAATATTTCAAAATAATATTCCTTCTTTTTTTTTGCTAACTTTTATTTAGTGAAATACATTATCGCAGGAATATAAAATTGAAGGTATTTTTCTAAAGTAAGAAAAATATAAAGCATATTTTTCATTAAAAAGAATGGAATAATTTTACAAACTACTCATTCACTGCAACAGTTTACACAACATTAATTGAATATTCAGTTAAAGTTTGATTTGATAAGATACAGCAAAACGGATTATCAAATCATCGCATAACACAATATCAATATATGTTAGTTACATATTTTAAACTAGCTGATACATACCAGCATGTTTCGAATAAAATTAACAAATATTAAATGTATTAATTGAATCAATCAAATTTGTAAATAAGAAGCAAACAAAATTATCTTTAAACTCTCATTTAAAAGAAGTTTATATGCCTTAAGTAACTAAGCAAAAGGAAAAGATAAAAAAAAAATGAAAATGATAAAATGTTTATAAATTTGAATAGATTTGCTTACTTAAGCTACTTATAATGAATTAACTTCATAAGATAAGAATGTGTACCGTAATATAAAGCAACTTTCATAAAAGGCTTAACGTTTGGAGTGCTATATATTCAATGGAGTGTACTGTAAAAACTTTAAATTTGGGTGAAAAAATTTCACTACCTTTCTAAAAATATTTTAAGCCAAATTCTGGAGGAAAAATATATTCATATAATTATTTTGTAATTTCGTTTTCACTCAAACTAATTAATTATATTTAAGATCCCTTAATTTAAAAAAAAAACAATATTATAGAAATAAAAAATATTAACACATCCTCTCCTACCTTGATTTTAAAAGAGGTCAATTCTTAACTTTTTAGAAACATCATCCCTCAAATCACACTCCTTTAATATAATACACTTTTGTTTCTTAAATACCCACTTTGCATGGTGTGAAAGAATGTGTATCTTTTTTTTTAAAAAAAATTGTTATTTAGTTACTTTTCAACATTAAAAATTATTGTTTTCATTTTGATCCAGATTTTCCCCACATGATACAAAATTTCCAGAAGGAAAGATTATATAATATAATTTAAGGATGCTTTAATGTAATTTATGTCTAAATAATCTATTTTATATAAAAAAATGTTTGTATATTTAGCATAATGATCATTTTTATATAACTCATTTTAACCATTTTCTGATAAGTACTGTGACACATCTGAAGACCTCATATCTACTTATATGAAGATTCTTGCGAATATGTCACCTATATTTTTTTGAAATTTTATGGTACTCAACTGGAATGCCTTGCATGGTGTTGTATTAAGACAGTTATGGAAATATTAAAAAAAATTAGTATCCTTCATGTCTAATTTTAGATGTCGATATATCATTAAACATTCTCAATTATTTAATGTTAAATTTCATTATAAACTGTTCTTTACCTGTGCATTTTTGGTATTTCGGTTAGTGTCGTAAAATTTATATAGAAATTCAGGACCCTCTCTATATAAGCAAAAACCTTTTGATAAAAATTCAATTTTTTTTAGAATAGCTTATAGTTTTATGAATATAAGGGTTATTGGTAAAGAAAATGAATGCAATTTAATTATCTTGTGAATGTAACATATAATTTTCTTTTCCTTTTACAGAAGTTAATGAAATAAAAATCTGTCTTTTCACTCTTTTCGAACTTTTTGATGGTCTTCTTCATGCGCGTCTCTTAAATTTCGCTGAAAAGACCAGCTAAAAACATAGTATTTCTTGCATAACTAACGTTATATAAAAATGTTTTCTCATGTACGTATCTTGGAATCTGAAGAAATATTATGTCTACATTATTTTAATTTTGAACAACAGGGCACATCCACCCTGTACAACACTATCATTTTCATTGCAAAGCCTCCTTAGGAGTTTAGGTAAGTAGAGGGACTCCAAATACAAGGTATCTAGTGAGATTTGTTCTTTTCACAAGTTTACTTTCTTTGGTAAAGACAGTGGACATGCCTCCGGGATACTCTATTGATCATTCTCTTTTTGGCCCTTCTTCTTGTCATTTCACTTTTCCTCTTTCCATTTGGCCTACCCTTCTCCGTAGACAAGAATGAGCTCCCTTTTGTCAATAGGCTGGTGATAAGTCTTTTGGGTGTTCCTGGGGATTCTCAAAATAGACATTGCTGTAGGGCTAGCGTTGTTGATAAGGAGTGCCCTGGGGTTTCCATTCGAATCCTCAACCTGATACTTCTATACTACATCTTGTGTGAATGCTAAGTAACCGTCAAACCTTATTTTTGTCAGATTACTTGCATACTTCTTCCCTTGATGGATTTCATGAAGAGTGGGGGCTCATTAGAATAGGCGTCATCTCTTTCTGATGGATCCGTAATTTTCATATTCAGATGAAGAAAACTGTTTTACTTGAAAAAAAGTCATTCACCAAACTGCAGCAACTTCTAGTTTTTATACTGTCTATATGAATAATAAAATATTCCTAAAACATCTTTAGCTATCCACAAAATAATCAAAAGTATATATGCATAGTAGATGTTGAAACTTGCGGTTACCACATCTGCTCTTCAGTCCAAATCGCTTTTGTGGGCTAAAATATTTCTATATTCTCTGTCCAATGTATGTCTACACGAATCGTCAAATCTCTGTCGTGGTGTCATTTTGAAACCTTAACTGTTGCGCGCGCTCCTCCTGTAGAAATTCTTGAATAACTTTTTTAACAAAGTATATCTCTAATAATAAAAATAAGTGGCACGCTTTCCAAATAGACAGTTAATTTTAATAACAAAATTCTTGTTTTTCGAATACAATTACATCTATCTATTTAGCACAGGGGGGTCGCGGGGGTCCTATATGACGGTATACATGGGAGCTAAAATGCCTTTGCCAAAACCTTCCCTGCCGCCGCGCATGGTCAAACTTTTTTTCATTTTTCTTTCTTCTTACAATCTTAAGGACTTAGGTTAATTGAAATCCCCATATGAACACTTTTGTTCCAAAATATTTTCTATAAACAGGCTACATTTTTCCCCCTGTGAACGCCTTCGTGGTTTTGCTTACTTGGGACTAGAAACTATATCATTGTCTCAAATTGTTTATCTCCCTTAATACTGTCATACGCAGGTTTAAAATCTAAAAAAAGGGGTAAGTTTTAATACCATATTCCATAGTTTTTTTAAGCGGCAATTTGGTCTATGGTAGATCTTTGGGATATAAATCCATATAAGTAATTTCCTAATAGCTTATCAATAAAAGGTTGTGACGAATCTTTACGGGATCTTCTCACTAATCCTCTTGGGAAATCATTGGGCTAACATTCGCGTTTAATTCACAGCCATCCCTCACAAGAAGAAACCCTGATATGTAGATTGGCTTTACTATATAAAGTCAGAATTTTGTAATTGGAGAAAAAGAAGGAGCTGAGAAATTGTTGCATTCGCCACGAGAACGTGAGATATAATAAAGTTGATTTTTTCAACTTAAGTTAAGAGCGGTGTTTGCCATTGTACTAAATTAGTGGATTTTTAATTTGTAGATTTTGATAGATTAGGTTAACTTAAATTGGTTACTTGTGTATGTTCGCTTGTTTATTGCTTTCTCCCTATCTCTCCTAAGACACTCCCTTATGGTTGAAACTGATGTTGATTAGTGTGCTTGAGTAAAATATATAATCATTATAGTGGAAGTTTCAGGTCCTGCTTTGATTCAACCCACACTCTTAGGTAGGCAAGACGGTGAGGGAGCGACTTCAGGGGGGTCGCTCACAAGGTAAAAGCCTTACATACAATGAGTAAAAAATATTTTATACGCCGTATTGATAAGAGAGAAGCCTCTATAGTTAAGTCATCAAGTTGATTTATTTTTCTTGAAAATTGCGCTGATAGAGCATTCTTTCTATACAATGGATATTTTCTCCTTAATCCAAATTTTAATCATAATATTATGAAGTGTATTTATAAAATAAGATTCATCTATTTTCAGTGCTTATCTGTTGCATCGCAGTTATAAAGTCAAATTTGACTTTTTCCTTTCAAATCTTCTAAATTTACTGCCATATCAGCTACCATGCTTGGTTTACCTCCTATAAATATAATAGTAAAACTTCATTTGCTGTGTCTGCTACATCTCAGGCTGTGAAGTACTAAACAAAAGATCGAATCGAAAAATGCACTTTAAAAAGGTCTTAAGCACTACAATAGTAAATAAAAGTAAGATAAAGAAAAAAAAAATAGCATCTTACGAATTTCACAGTAGTACACATATTCATGAGATCTAATATAACGACGGATTTATTATCTATGAAGCAAATGAACCAGTACAAGAAGGGCATCAAGTCTAAGACTGACCTTTTAAATTATGTGACACCGACCTGGATAAGAAAAAGATCAATCAGATTTCATATTTTAAATTTTTCAAAATTAATACTCAAGTTTCGATAAAATATCATAGTTTACATGTTTTCAATATCATGTTTGATTCTGATTAGCTGTTTATTTATTTCTTTTATCTTCACCCGTTTTTTTCTGAGGATAATTTTAATATTACTCATATAGCATTTTTAACTCAATCGATTTTAATGAAACTTTCTTTTGAAATTTATACTTACTGACTGTATCATACTGTTTTTTATCTTTAATTTTGAATTTCTTTTAAAAATGTTACTGTATTTTTAGGAAATGTTTGACGATGTATCACCTAAGTCGTCTCTTGCGCCATACAATCCACCCATCACTCACTTATTCATTCGAAAGCATATTGGAATACAATAGCATTCACTGGCAAACAACTTGAAATATAAATCCACTTCTTGATAAAGGGTTTTGAATTTTCTTTCGTGATAACAACTTATTCTTATGATTAATTTACTTTGGCGTGCGATACTTAGAAAACTCAGATCCCTTTTAATTTCTACATTTTATTCTCTCTTCAGTATGAATGACATCAATTTCGGATAAAATGCTATGCCTGAAAATGCGTTATTGTCTGAAATATATCCAAATTGACATAATATTTTGTAGCCATTGAATAACTTTTCATGGATTGCAATATTCTAATTATTAAGGAATTGCAGGATGTGATAAAAATTAGAGAAGTTATTTTTTGATAATTCGGGAAAATATATGAAGTTCAAGTAATTTTACCAAAATGTAGTACTGTCAACACAACTATTTCTCAACCCCTTTAACACAATTTCCTCACAACTACATTGTCATGAACTTATTTAAGTTAATTGTTTCAAAATAATTTAATGTTTTTTACCTGAAAATATAAGTATG
>BMAV01013133.1:116695-139577 GCA_019973955.1 Trichonephila inaurata madagascariensis
AAAAAGAAAAGCAAAGCAAGCGGCAAACTACTCCAAGAATTCATAAACTTTAAAAAAGAAATAGCAAAATAAATCCAAGAAAGACAACCATAGACTTTTGAAGAGATTTACCGGATAATGGTGTTGAAGTGAGTACCTGAACTGCCCAAAAAGGTTTCTTGAAGGTGGCCTTAAGGCAACAAGTCTGAGGAAAATACTATTTCTAATCAGAAAGTGATGAAAAACTCTTAGCATGGGACAAAAGATACCACCATAATGGACTGCTTAGTACTGGAAGAAAGGGATTTTAAGTCATGAAACATTTATTTGTGCAGGGATACAAATCAATTGTAGGTAGACGAAGTGAATTTGAAACTTCGTTACTAGAGAGAGATCATATCCAACCGACTGTAGAACACCCTTCTAAGCAGATGTTTGGGATTTTCTTACAACAAAGGGCCCTGAAAGCTTAGTTCCTCTTAAAAGTATGATGAATTCTGTCAAATATATAGAAATATTATGTAGTGGGATTGTTCAATTCATGAAAACATTTGATGTAACATTTCAACATGACTTGGTCCGTTGTCTCAATTTGAAATTGGTCCATACTGTTATGCGGGAAAATAAAATAAAAAATCTCGATTGGCCTGGAAATACCCCAGACTTAAATCATATTCAAAACTGATGGCATATTCTCAAGAATTGTTTCTCTAAGATGAATCGCATGACTACACAGAGCAAATGATAAAAAGGGCTATACTAGTGTGTTTCCAAGATGATGAAATCAATGACATGTATGCTACTCTAGTAGAGCCAATGCCAAGACTCGTTGAAAAGGTCATTTCTGCTAAAAGAAGACATACGTTGTACTAATATACAGATCTTTCAATCTATTTAAGGTATGTAATGATAAAAAGCTAAGGTTTTAGAAAAATCATTTTTTTTTTTGATTGTACCAATTAATTCTAACAGTATAGTAGTGTGCTTCACCATAATGAAAAATGTGTGTTTTCATGGAGTAGATCACTAAAAGATTTACAATTACTGAATATATTATGGTAAAAATTCCCTAACATAATTAGTTTGTGCAAGGAAATTTTAAGACTTTTTTAAATATTTAGGTGTTGAAAATTTTTAAAAATAAGAAAAAAAAATTCTGTAAGGATGATGCATTTATTGTACTATCCCGTATTGTATATTCCTGAAACGATTTTTTTTTCTTTGAAACAAAAATGTTCTCTTTATAAAATTTATTTAAATCCTACTCTCAGAAACAATTTGAAAACAAGTTTTAATTTTGGGAGGATTTTATATTCGTCTTTAAAAGAGATTATGCTATCAAATCCATACAGATTCTAAACGTTTTGTCTACTAAGACCGTACTGTCTACTGTCTAAGAACATTTAATCCGCGATCACTCGCGCGGGGTGTTCTGTACACCCCAGCAACAAGAAAAGCCTCCTACATTTCTAAAAATAATGCGCAGAGCCACGATTTTTTCTGTAGCTGCCCATTTTAGGTCATTGAACCTTCAGACCTGAAGTAATCAATCTCGCTAGGACGATTGGAATTTAACGATCTTCAAAAGTTTATTTGGGGTGCTGAGAACACCCCGCGAGGGGTTGAGTTATATTTTCGTACTCGAAGCATCTACGGAAAAGTACGTTTTACTCTTTCCGTTTACGTTTTTTTTCAAATATATTAATATGCACGAATATTTTATTTAAAATTTCAATAAATGCGGTATAAAAATAATATAATTTTATAAAATATTTGTAGAATACACAATTTTTTTTAAAAAAAATTCCAAAACGTTTTCTAGAAATTATGACAAAAACCCCATGAGAAAGGGAGAAATAGCTACTTTGTCGTCTATTAGATACTGTATCAACAGATTGACAAAATGAACTAAGTGAATTCGATAACTGCGTGATTTCGTAACCAAAGTTGGAGAGATGAAACTTGAAATCATAAATTTTTATAATACAGGTGGTGTTGATACCACTGATGAAACGTGCAGTATATATATTATGTATCGCGAATATCTAACCTTTGGCCATTGCGAATATTTTATCATCTACTTAATACTGCAGGAATTAATGCTTCCTTTGTCTATCATTTGGTTCTTCCTGAAAATAAATGAGACATTCAATATTATTAGAGGAGATTAGAATGGATCTTGTGCAGCCACAGTGGGATATGAGATCGGATTTCCCAAACCTTAACAAAACACTCAAAAGAAGCTTTACTGACACAGAATATATTAAAAAGAGCATTAATCTCCCTAAAAAAGGGGTGTTGCACTACTTGTGTCCACGGGTAAGAGGTAAAAATTATTTGTTTTTGTCTTCAATGTAAGAAAAATTTGTGCTTAAAGCATATGAATACAGTCTGCTCTGAATGTTTGAAAAATGATTAAAATATTATTTTTCTACTTTTTACTATCCTTATCATTAATTATAAAGTATATTTATTACTGGTATATACGTTTTACTTGTGGTTTATGAAAAAATATAAAATTGTGTACTTCAAAATGAAAATTTTGTAGGTTTAGTTTAAATTGATGCTAGTCTTATTTGAATGCAATAAATTTAACAATTTTGTTTGTATAATACAAAAAACCTCTTATACTTCATACATATATATCATAATTGATTTAAAAATTTTTTCTTATTTAAATACACGTGTTAAGAGTTTGAGGTGTTCTCTACACCCCGCGTGTGACGACGGTAGAAAAACAGGCGCGAGTGACCGCGGGTTAAAAGCTATTGCTGAGAACTCTTTGAAGAAGTTTGGAAAACTAGAAATTCATAAGAAAGCTAATACGGAACAACACTTATTACAAAAGCAGTGTTACAAATATTGAATATGGAGCCACAAAAGAAATATCCTTTGTATTGTATGGTCTGAATCTTTTAGAACATAAATAGACTTCATTTTTGCAATATAAAGTTTTGAAGGCTTAAAAAAGTTTCAGAGTCATTGGCATCATTAATGGCAAAAAGTGCTATATGTGCCTGATGGATTTCATATTTAACCGGTGAATATCAACACAGAAACCATGAGAACCGTTTCAAATTTTTCACCAAGAACCATTAAAGCAGATTAGTGCGAAAAACTTGGTTCTGTAATTTTCTCTTCGAGTTATTGTTGAATTTGTGTTTGAAAAAATGTTTCTACTTTGGGAAGAGACCTAAATTTTTGGCTAACTGGTATCTTCTAAGACAAAACCATGCTACTTATATCAGTTGTTTTGACGTAAAAAAAGTTTACAAGAATTAAATTAATTCATCAAGACATTTAATATCATCATTAAAAAAATTGTGGAAAATCAGTTAAAACATTTTGTTCAGCAACAATCAGATTGATCCTAGTTCTCAGAAATGATTCATTTAAGTATTGAACATTGAGTTTGTTTTTAAACAATCTCTCTCTTACCCAAATGGTGTATCGAAAGAAATTAGAAACACACTAGCTGCACGGCCCGGCGTTGCACGGGCTTCTTCAAGTGTATAGCTTTATTCCTTGGATGATTCCCCTTTCCCTCTCATTGTCAGGACTTAGTGGTGTGTGTATTGTGTGTATGATTTCTATATCAATGCCACTAAAATTATCCTTTTCGAAGTTTTTTCCAAGTCTTTGTTCCATCGGACGGGTCTAATTTCTTCCTGCTTACTTCGGTTTTTGCACTGGTTTTTTCGTGGGTACAACTTTATCCCCATGGAAATTTTCCCTTTTTTCTCTGTATGCCAGCACTTTTGTGTGTGTATGAAAGAGTGATTTCTATATTTATGTCATTTAAACCCATTTTTCGGAAATTTCTTCCACTTCTTTTCTTTGTCAGATAGGTGTCTTTGCCCTCCGTTCGGCCCAGCATTGTACGGGCTTTTTCAAGTATAAAAACTCCTTTTCCCCCCTCAGAGATGTGATATCTTTTATTTCAAATTTCTACTTTCGATTAAAAATTTACAAAGCTAATCCAGTTTTTTTCTCAAGAAAACAATGTAGAAATGTATTATTAAATAAATAATTTAGTAATAAATAATAAAAGCAATACAGTTTCAATATTTTTTTTAAAAAAAATTATTAATTTATATCCATTTTTGTTAAATAAGGAATAAAAAAATATCTACCTTTATCTATGAAACGATTGCTTTTATCCGGATGTTTGATTATTCGATTAAATACATGTAACTATGATAAAAGAACTATGGGGAAAAACCAAAAAATTTGTTTACATCCCTTGTATAAAAAAAGGATTTAAAAAGAAAAAAGTACTATTACATAAAAACATGGCAGCATTTTCCTATATTTTAAGGTTTTTCATTAAATTATTTAACTAAAAGAAAACTATCAGTGGCGATGTATTGTAAAAAAATTAAGATAATTCTAATTATTTTACGCAGGAAACAATGAATACTTTCTTAAAATTCAAACTAATAATTGGATTTGAAAATTTACTGGAAAATTCATTATTTACACTCACTATAAAAGAAAAAAAAAAACATTTCAAAAGAAAGCACTTTTATCTGACAGAAAAATCTTTTATCTGCTTACTTACTTTCCAAAAGTTACTTTTACGCACATGCGCTATAAGCATACAAACTCATGAGTTCTGCTGTAGCTTTCCCACAATTGACTATTACTAGCATTTGGCAATTTTTGCAACTTTTTCGTTGTATTTTTACGGCTCCCCCAAACGGAAAATACATGTTCTTTAAAAATAGTTTTATGTATAAAAAAAGCAGGATTTTTTTAATTACAAAATTCCAAAACTTTTTTGAAGAAGTTTTACAAAATTTTGTTTCAACTTAACTTGGCAGCGGTGGAAAAGGTAAAAAAATATACCGGGAATGTTTTAGAAATTTATTTTAGAAAAAATATCTATAGGAGTTCGTGAAGTTGTAGAAATTGTGATTTTAATGATATATTTCAAGTTAATCACATGTTAAAAGCATTTACAGTGGATGATTGGTTAACGAACAGATCAGTTAACGAACCAATCGGTTAACGAACACTTTCACGAAATATTTTTGTGATCGGATAACGAACACTTTCAAGAAAAAATTTTTGTGTTTAAAAAACGAACACATATTCCGATAATGAACAAAACGAACGAATTCTAACGAACACTTCTTGGCTCTGAAAAAAATTAATATTAAACATTTGTTATCATTTTGCATACAAAATAAGATCACTGAAAGGAAAAATGTTTAAAGCATGCTTAGTAATGATAATTACTAAATGAAACTTGAATTAACAATGAATTTAAAGGTCATTCAGTAATTATTATGACAAAATCAATACACATTTGAATACTTGAATTTCAATATGAATATCAATATTTTCTGACAGCTGATAAGTTATGAGAGAGTGGATTTGCTGACATGGCAAATAAATTAAGCGAATTCTTAATTTTTTCAAACAGTGCAGACTATAAAATATATAGGTGCCAATGATACGCTACCGCCAATTCGTAAAAATACGTGAAATATGAGAAACGGACTTAAAATCGTTTTTCATCTCTCCTGAATTATGTTGCTTACCTATTAAACTTCAAAGTTATATTGAAAAAAAAAATCCAATAGAATATTCATACACATTAGACCATCAGTTTCGGTTTTGATTTCATTTATTTAGGGTCTCCAGAACGACTTAATCGATTTCACATAGAAGTCTATGGTGAATCGATGATCGGTTAACGAACAATTCGGATAGCGAACCTAGTCTTGGAACGGATTATGTTCGTTAACCGATCACCCACTGTATTTTTTTAATCAGTGAAAGTTAAGTCAAAACAGCTATGTCATAACATTTCAATTTGGCTGAAAACAAATTTTCAACGCCAACATGTCATTGTTATAACAATAAAGTTGTTACAATAATGCAGACGAACCTAAGTTGGCTTCGAAAACCAGTTTTTTTAAACATTTTGAGTTAATATCTTTTTAACTAATTGCAACATTGGAATATAAATGGTCAAAACGTCCTCTTCGGGACATTCCCAATCTTTTGGTACCTTTTGCGAGTTTCTGTGGCGCGCGATTCGTGAGAAGATAGACTCATACAGATAGATAGATAGATATGTTTGTTTGCCTACGAATTTTATTAGTGTAGACTAGCTGCATGGCCCAGCGTTGCGCGGGTTTCCTCCAGTGACAATTTTTTCATTCCCTTCTCAATATCAACCCTTCTACGGGTGGGCCTGATTTAGGTATTAATATGCCAGTAAAATTCTTTTTTTCGGAGTTTCTTTCACCTCTTTGCCCCGCCAGACGGGTCTATTTCCTCTCCGCTTAGCCCGGCGTTGCACGGGCTTTTTCGTGGATATAACTTTATCCCGCCATGGAAATTTTCCCTTTCTCATTGGATGCCAGTACTTCTGTGTGGGTGTGTACAAGAACGATGTGAGTGATTGCTATACTGATGTCATTAAAACTCAATTTTCCAAAATTTCTTAAATATTTTTTTTTCTGTCAGACAGGTTTCTTTCCCCTCCTTTCAGTTCCGCGTTGTAAGGTCTTTTCAAATTATGAAATTCTTTTTGTTCAAAGGGATAATATCTTTTCCCAGATTTCTATTCTCGATTAATAATTTACAAAGCTAATTTACTTTTATTCGCAAGAAAAAAGGCAGTGTATGAATTTATAATTAAGTAATTAATTTAGTAATAAATAATAGAAACAAAACTGTTTAAGATTTTTTTTTTTAGAAAAGATTTTAATCTATCCATTTTTCTTAAGTAATGAATGAAAAAAATCTTACAGTTAGCTATTTAAGCGACTGTTTATTTCTGGATGATTGATTGTTTTTAAATTCGTACGCCAAATAACACTATATTCTCAAGATCCGTTAAACGCGCCGAAGAAACAAAAGAGGGGAAGTGATCCACGGAAACTATTTTGACCATTTAAATTCCAAAATTACAATTAGTTAAAATGATATAATATAAAAACATAAAAGAGCACGGTTCACATGCATTGTTGTAACAATTCTGACCTGGTTGGTCAGTTTCGCTGAAAACTGGTTTTAGCCGCCATCTTACTTCATTTTTATAACAATAACGTTGTTACGACAATACAAGCTAATATTTAGTTGAATGTTTTTCATGTTTTTAATTAATCCATTTTTATTTAATTGCAATATCGGAATATAAATAGTGAAAACGGCTTTCTCGGATCATTACCAAACTTTTGGAACTTCGGTGAGTTTCTGCTTGGTGCGGTTCGTGAGAAGATAGACACATATACATAGATACGTTTGTTTACCTACGAATTTTAATAGTGTAGATAAGCACATTTTGGTTTTGTTGACACTCGAGTTTTATTTAAAAAATTTTAATGACTTTGCTTGTTAAATTTTCTGTTATTTTTTTTATTTTTTGCAGAAATAGTCGCTTAAAAATTGTATATTTATTTGTAATCATTTACAAGTTGCCAACTCATAAAATAATCATTTTTTGGAAAATCCAATAAGCCGATAAATTGTTTCTTGACATTAAAATACTCTATTTAAATTTATATTTCTTTATCAATATATATATATATTTTTTACATTATCAATAAATATCCTAAGCAACAGAGGCGTAGGTATCACTGCATCAGCCGTATGAAGGATGCCCACAAAACTACGGGGCTCTCAACATGATTAACCAAAAGATAGAAAAACATTATCAGTAGTTTCATATATTAGCAGAAATCCCATTAACATTTTAACATCTTCCGTCACTGGCTTCAAACAGTTAAAATTCTTCCATCAGCCTTAAAAGCTGGTATCGTTTTACTTAAAATGAAGACACAAGGGGCGGTGTATACTGAGAGATTAGTCTAAAAATTTTCTATTCAAAACAGCTAGTCACAAAAATTTTGTGAAGTAAAGGACAGAAAATATTTAGAAGGTATAAAATCAATTCAGCTTGTCATTTGCTTATAAATGACATCATCCTTTCGTCTGCTGATTGTTGGACTGAAGATAAACTTCGCGCATAGAAGCTTCCGGAATTCTTAGCCCATAGGTGGTCAAATGAAAGACAATAATATATTTTGTTTCCCTACATCCTTTTGATTTATTTATTTTTTTTGTATTTGTATACAATTCAGTAGACCGAATGCTCATTCATGGACAGCAAAAGTTTGAAACCTCTTTCCTATTCAGAGAAATGATATCATCATAGGCACCAGAAATCCTCTGTCATTCTTCCAGTTGCTAAATAATTGCCATGAATAATACTTCCCTATAGTGAACAGTTCTTTGTCCAAAATGCAACAATTTGCATTAGTCATTCTAACAGCCTACCGATAAGAGCATTGAAAGTTCCATTTAATATGGGCATGCCGTTGATTACCTTGTGATTCTTTGTTTGACGAATTGATGAAAATAAGAGCAACAATATATCAATAGTAATGTCGTTCAATAATTGTGTATTTCTAGTTGATGCATAATTTAATAAGGTGGAAGTAATATCGCTTAAATATAATTTCAAGAATTATGAAAAGTCTGGAGGTTGTTTTTGACATATAAGTTAAAATATTTTTTTCAGAAAAACTTTCATCAGCCGTGGTTGAGATAATCTACATTGTAATGGTAGAATAAATAAAAACTGTATTTAATATGGATTTGATAAGATAAAATTTATATCATATCCCATCCTACCTCTTCTACAGTGTATTTCTTATGTTTTATTCTCTCGGCAACGCTAATCATCTGATTTTGCATCCACGATGATACGCATGGTTCCCACATGCAAATGGACTTACATATATATATATATATATATATATATACGCCTGTGTATTAAATTAACCTCCTTGTGAAGCGTGTTTTAAACAGCGAAATATTTAAACATTCAAAATAAACAATAAATTAAATTTATAAGACAGCCAAAGCTTTTCATTCATAAATATTAACGGATTAGCTTGAGTAAAAAAACGACATAAAGTTCTTGCACAGGGTATCTCATACCCAAGGACGTTTACATTCTGTTTTTACCGTAAAATTTGTATATAAAAGTTAAAGAAGAAGAAAAGTAGGAAATACAATATGTTTACTACATGTTTCATATGTAAATTTAGTTTTTCTGTTCTTTCTATTAGGGCATTCCCAGTACATTGTTTATACACTCTTTTAATCTCGTCGAGAGTAAATGCAATGTTTTCACTGGATCTTATTATTTATTTTTTTTACTCTGTATCTTTTTGAAACAAAACATACAGGAGTAAACTTCTATGTTCTTTAAACCTTTATCTACCGACGGTAGTTATAAGTACCACTCACTTTAAAATTTCCTAGAATAACTATTTTTACGAATGCTCTGACGATACTTAGCAGAAATATTCTTTTAAATCCACTCTTTCAAGATATATAGCCGGATGGGTTCTATGATGAGTATTTTACCGGGGAAGACACATAGTTTTATAGCAGAAGTAGCGTTTTCAGCTGACGTTTTGATCGGATTGCGAAGATTGTCATTTTTGTTCCGAAAAAGTAGTTAATGTCAAAAGGTAAAGTGTCTTATTTTTTTATGTTAAGAAGACTTAGAAAACGGTTTGACTATTTATTTTAAGGGAACAGTGTATACAATTAATTTTACAGGTGATTAACTTTGTCGTACTTATAAGTACCGGCAGCACACTGAGTGTTAGAGAAAGAACTTTGTTTTTTTTTTTTATCCGTGTGGCTTATTGTTGTTTTTTGTTGTGTTGTAGAGTCATCACTACAGTGCAATAGACTTATGACTTTCTTAGCATTTCTCCGACTACGTTCGGAACCGTGATTTCGGAAAAGATCGTAAATGGATAATATTTATGATATTTAGTGCCACTTAGATTAGAACACATGTATACAATTAATTTAAGGATATTATGACAAAAAAAGTTATTTAAATACAATATTTTAGCAAAAAAATTAACTTAGAATAACCTTTTATCCAAATGTTCTCCTTTTGTAAGAAATTCTTCTATTGTATTAATATTTTGCCTGTATTCAGCTCAGACCTCTCTACAGAGGCTCAACTAGAATTTTTGAATTTCATAACTCGGAAGTCGGTTTATCCATCTTTTACGAAAACAGATGGGAGAAATTTTAAGAAAATACGCCGATAATTATTTCAAATGGTTGTAACTCTGAAAATAATTTGAATTTTTCAAAAATCATAGTTGAGCCTCTGTACAGAGGTTTGAGCTATATATAGGCAAAATATTAATACAAAAGAAACATTTTTTACAAAAGGAGAACATTTGGAAGAAAGGTTATTCTAAGTTAATTTTTTGCCAAAATATTATATTTAAATAATTTTTTTTGTCATAATGTCCTTAAAACAATTGTATACATGTTTTCTAATCTAATTGACACTAAATATCATGACAATTATCCATTTATGCGCTTTTTTAAAATCATGGTTCCGAACGTAGTCGGATACCATAACTGATTTATTCTGCTCTTGTTTTGTTGTTTTATTTTAATGTTATCAAAAAAAAAACTTTTAACTTTAAATTCTTTTTTTTTTTGCCACACAATTAAATGAAATATGTATTCTTATTTCAAAAATCATAGAACATCATTTTAATTCCTTTATCTGTCAGAGATTTTTACAATAGTTGGAGAGAGATTTTCAAGGTGCTAATATTATTTTTATTATTATTATTTTCTTTTCTTAGAAAGTTTATAAAAAAGAAGCTCAGTTTTCAAGAGGCCTTGGATTTTTTATAGAACCTACCATCTGAAATCAGTGATATACCAACAGAGGATTTTTCTGATGAAGAAGTCCCAGCAAGTTATCTACTGGAATTTTCTTTAGATTCTTAGGATGATGATCAAGAGGCTGAACTCAAAGTGCAGTAGTTCATGTTAATAAAATACAGCATTTCTTACCCCAGGATACAGAGCTTTAAAAGAATTCAATTGGAACCTCACTCAAAATGCATTATGTGTAATGAATTTCTGTGTGTTAATGGGAAAAAAACTGTTTCTTTGAATCTCATCAAATTAAGTTTATGTGTAAAAAAAGTAAATAAATTTTAAAATTTTAATAATTTTTTAAAAATAAATATTTTGTGCTGTAAAATATTAGTATTCTCTGTGATTATATTTAGCATTTTTTGGAGTTAAAACTGCGTTAAAAAATTCATTCGGTCTTTTCGTTTTATGAGAATATTTGAGACCTTTGTGTGCTGACGTTATACTTTAAAGTATCAATTTAATTAATTAGCTATAACAAATTAAATTTCCCGAAGTTGAGTATTTTACTCATGTATATCCCTTAATTTTCAATACAGTGAAAGAAAAAAAATATTGCAGGAAAAAATTTGCAGTATATAAATCATAATGCGGTAAATAAAGGGTTACATTCAAAAATTTTGGAATTTCTTTTTTATTCTCTCTTATTGTTCCAACACTCAGTTTTTTTAAACTGCAAAAAATTTTGATCCGTCAAACTATCGAGTTGATACGGTTTACTACCATTATTGGACTAGAACAGTTTTTTGCTTTCCTCTTTTTATATTAAAAGTTTATTATTATCTTTTGGCTCAACCAGTTTCTTTAGAGTTCTGTTACCTTCTGAATTCTGATGACGTTTTAAGCTCCAACGGAATCTTAAAATGTCAACGAAATTGCCAAAACTAATGATTTCGTTGAGGTCTCAAATATGTTGTGATTCTTGCTATCCGTACTATAAAATATTTTTTCTTAGTTTTACTTTGATTATTTTTATCAAAGTTATCACCATTTATGTTCTTCACGTTCAGTTGACAGCTGCTACCGCACCCTTTTATTAACATTCGAAAAGGGCCGACTGCAAATGACAGCTGCCTTTCTGTGATCCCCGTATAATATTCTTATGTGATATGTTTGTTTACTATAAAATGAAAACCGTAAAAAGGAAAATTTCATCATTGGAGAAGTTTGTTTCATATAATTTAGCTCAAGCCAGGTTTAAAAACTTTCTTTTGAATATTTTGTATTCCTGACTAGTTAATTTATAGAGTAGTTTGTTTATTGTAACTTTACCTTATAAATAATTATTATTAAAAACCCTTTTATTATAGTTTTCAAGTTCGCCATTTGTTACATAAAATGATATATAGACAAATATTTACATTGCCTATAGAAAAAGATTAGATTAATTCTATTGAATGTCAAGGTATTTTTTTTTTAAATATTGATTTGATGGGTAATAGTATGTTACGATATTTAATGTACTTCTCAATGGTTTCCTATAAACCATATACAAAAGAATTTTATATTGTTTAGTGAAATTAGGCACGATAACCATGAACTTTATCTTAATTCTTATAATAATCTCAGATTTTGCTTGTGTGTGTTATTTTTAAAGAACCTTATATGTGTAAGTTTTGCTTAGTATTTGTTGCATTATTAAATTTATTGTCCTTTTTCAATGATGATCTTATTTTATTTTATCCGCATGTGTTTGCTTTAAAATTTATTGTTTCGAGACAATCATTTCATGATGTAAATACATATATCGAAATGTTGAAGTAAATTTATAATTCTTTAAATTCTTAAACTGAGTTTAATGATATACATATAAAAAGTTACATGTATTTTAACATGTAAAAGTAATTGTAATTCTTTTATAAGATATACATTTATCTTAAGGAGTAAGTTTTCCTCAAGAAAATTGAAAAGAGTGCTATTTTTGACATATTATTCATTTTAGTATTATTTGGAACATATGTGGTATAATTAAATATTTATGATGCATTTTTTTACACTTATAAAAAATTAAAATTTAAAAAATAGGCATATACATAATATATTACATGGTTTTTTTTTTCTCTCTATCATGTAATCTTTTTTATTACAAAACTAAGTCTATTTTAATTAAATACACTTATAATTATGGCAAAGTAATATTAAAATTACTTATAGTAAAAAAAACCAAGTTAATAAAAAAATCCTACAATTTTAACAGCATTTTTCAAAAACGATCATTTTCCACTTAAAAACTAAAGATATAGCAATTATAAAATAACCTTTGCTATATAGCAATCTAATGAGCGATAGTATAATCCAAATAATATACTTACTTTCCATACTTAGGCAATCCCCAAAGCAACGAACTAATGAACAAAATAATTCATTAAGTTCATAGTTTTAGTTGAAAATGAAATTTTAAGAGGAACATTTAATCTCATTTTATTACAAAACAGTTTGCCTGTTATCTCGTAACTTAAAGTGCAGCAACGCATTCAGTTTTAGCCCAAAATCTTGAAGCATACATCTCTCTCCTACATCCGAAAATAAATATACCCTCAGGAACCTCAAAATTAATGGTCTAGGAGACCTTAGGAAGTGACAAACGTCGACGGCAAACCCCCTATCAACCAGATGCCCAGCAGAGCGGCAAAGGACATGAATGATGGCCCAAAACGTCTGGATCTCAACTATTTAAGTGACTACGTCTGTTACCAGGGCTGAACCAATATCGACCAGGAGCATGTAACCGATAACCAAAGAGAGGGTTCATGCCACCAAGGGTATAGTATACGCTGAAGAAATGGCAAATTTGGTGAAGTGCATATCTTGTTCGACCGATCTCGTTGGAGGAATATTTTATTCTTAATGTGAATCACAAAAAAGGGAGAGCTTATTTAATGACAGCCTTTGCTGTTCTTTTTTTCTGTGGTAGGTATACGACTTGGTGATTTAACGGTCTTCCTGTAGAGCTTTGGGCATATATGTATTGGAAAATAATGCAGATTTTTGAAAGTCCTTTCTTAGTTGTTGAGATTTCTGATGGGACTCAATAAGAAATAACTCCTCGTCTTTCCTTAGTTTCTTTATTTTTACAATAATTATTTCTGAATTAATCGGAGAACAATCGTTTTTCATACTTTTTGATCAAAGTCAAAATTGTATGTTCTTCAATTTAGAATAATACAGTTGTTTCAGGATTATTCAGGAATGATTCTTTATCTTCGTTACCTGAAAAAGAGAGCTCATTTTAGTCAGGTCACAGCTATCAAGAATCAATTTAGCTGTCAATAGTTTTCAAACCGTAGTTTCAGCTTCATAATTTTGTATACGTTTCATGTGTAAAAATTATGTAATTTAACAATATTTTTGTAGTTTTAATCAAACAAAGCATATTTCTGCAATGTTATCTATCTGAAAAAATATTGCTTATTATCAATCTTTCCTGAATGTTACAGATGAAAACAATTAATCAAAATGTCTTTCTTCGTACAGTAGCTTCCTAGGGATAGTAAATTATATCCATAGAATTGAGAAAAAAGTGCAAATGAAAAACGACTTTTACTTCTTTACAGTAGCTTTTTGAAGCAAAAAGATATTCTGAATTTAAAATATGAAATTAAATATTCTGTAAATAAGCATGACTTAAATCACTTAATAATTTAAAAATGTCTAAATAGATGGCAATTTATTTGGCAAGAAAGTATTCACAAAACGCGAACAAAGTTCTTTCATAATAGCATCATAAATGTCATTCATAATTTATTTGTCGAAAACATTTAAATTATGACTATTTTTTTAAATATATCGCTCTGGTTACTTTTGTTTTATTATGTAGAGAAAGAAATTCAAAAAAAGTATCTTACAAACACATTTGACTTAAACATTTACAAAAAACCACTCATTATTAATTGCGCTTAGTATTATTTGCTTTATTTTGAAATAATATTATTTCTAAAATAATTAGCACAGTTCGATTACAAATATTTAAATAAATTTTATTCCATTTGAAATAGAATAATTTTCAAAGGAGTTATTCATGGAAGAATTAAAAATAAATTCATTTGTTCTTTATTTTAACACATCAAATTTCTCTTGAACCACAATTGGGAGTCATTAAAGGAAAAAAAATCTAATTAATTTGTTTTTCATAATGAATTAAAAAGGTAAGACAACTTAACTGCCTCTCAAAAGTGGGATCAGATTTCTGCCGCAATTTGGAGGAAATTGAAGTGCACTTCGGTTATTTTTTTTTCCAAATAAAAAGTACTAGTGACAGATTTTTTTCACAATGAAATATTTCTGAGAACCTTATATTTCCTGATATTAAAACTAGAACTATTTGCGTAATATAAGTAAAATAATAGAGCAAATGATATTTTGGTTTTACAGATGAAGACAAATGCAGATAATCTTGCAATAAATTTTGAAAGAACTATATTTTAGTTTATTCAGTAATTATTTTTATTTGTTGAATTGAAGCTACTGTGTGCATAGTTAAAAATCATACAATATTCAAGTGAAATAAAGAAAAAAAACAGATTTTGATTTTATTAAATTTAATAGTTTTAACCCTTTAAGAGGCCAATTTGCTTACGCAAAGTGTTCCCAAAAAAGGCACATTTTTTTGCATATAACTCAGCATTATACGCAATAGAATACGAAAATGAAATAATTTTATAAAAGTTTTTATGCAATTTTTTATTTTGCAATTTTGGAACGCAAACACATCTAAATGTTTCCTTTTTATATGTACTCTCTGTATTTTATGAAGAATGTTGTATATACTTGTTAATAATTTAACTCATGTTAGCAAAAATAATTCATACTTGTACCTCTTTTTGAAAACGGTTGATGACTTTGTGTGTGTGTATATAAAAATGCACACACAAAATCGTCAAACTTGTAGTACTAAATGTATTACGATGTAATATTCGAAAATAATTAAGAATGCTGGTTTTTTTTTTGGCTATTTAAAATTTATGCAGCAAAATTTGAAGACAGGGGCTGTACATTTTCACGTACAAGATAATTAACCCTAATTATTTTCACATATTCGCTCATTTTTTTCCCTCCTTACTTTTAGACAAACTCCATTTCTTATGAATATTTAAGTATGTATTGTTTACAAGCAAATACTCAAAATTAAAAGAAGTAAAAGGAAATAGGTAACATTTTATAATAGCTATGTCTTTATTTAAGGAACAGATATCAAATTATGAGAAATGTCTCAAAGATGCCTGGAATTTTAAAGAGTCAGATTTCCACATATATATTCATTCAACTTGAACAGAAATAAAATTAAAAAAATTCCCGTTCTCAATACTGTCACCGATAATAAGGAAGAAGAAAAAACAACTCTAGTATACAAATGCCTGGTGTTTTACAATGACTTTAATGAGAGGGTGTCAAAATATTTTAAATCATTCTTTTCGCCAAAAAGTACATCTTTATCGGTAATTACAATGAAATGAGAAACTTGCACTCATTTGGCACATGATATATCACACCCATTAATCCAGTTTGTAGGAAACTAGATCAAAGGCATGCTGGGATTGTGGAAAAAGAATGCAAATTGAGTAAAAAAGCAGAAAAGTGGGAGATAGAAACATTCTTATTAATTATCAACGTTCAGTAGCATAGTAGAGATGTTGTTAAGAAAATATTGTTATGTTTACCTTTTCACTTCATAATTTAAATAAAAATGAGTCAGCTGCATTTTTGTTTGCTAAATTTCTAGCATGCTCAGTAGAAACTCATTGATGATTAAAAGTAACATATGACAATAATAAATAATCTGAAGAAATTTAAGGGATTTTATCAGAAGTATGAGTTGAGTATTCATTGACTGTATATTAAGGTATCCAACTACCCAAAAATCATGAATTTTTTTTAAAAAAATGACAATTTTTTTAAATGATTTTATTTTATAGGCCATTTTATTAGCTTTATAAAAATACCAAGTGTTTTATTTTCCATTCACTAGAACAAAAACCACTAGTGTTTTAGTAAAAGCAGATGTCATAACTTTACATAAGATGTCAAAATTTAAAATGCGTTTTAATCGAAATGTGATTTTTTGGAAAAGTTCAGAGGTGGACAGTGATTGCTAAAAAAGTTTTTAAAATAACTGCTGAAATTTTGTGTGTATGTTCTGTATAACAGTAGAAGTATTTTATCCTTAAGATTTATTAATTACTGTTTTATTACAAAATTTACAGTTCTTTATATGAATATAATCTCTGTTTTTAAAGCAATTTCATATAATAGCTAATATATTGTGCTCTAGTTTTTTGTAAAAATTTAAACATCTCCTATCCTGAATATCATTTCAAAAAGGAATAGTAAGTAATACATCAAAATTGAAAAATTCAGAATTTGTTCTTTTAATATTTGTACAAAGCGGGCCCCGTTTATGTAAATTTTATCAATTTGTACCCATTTTAATCGTAATAATTTATTTTTATTTTCTTAGTTTTAGCTTTTTTTTAAAAAAAAAATGTACTAAATAAATCTAAAAACCACAAAAAGAAAAAAAAAATCTCCATATCTCCATTTTTTTTAAAAAAAGTAGTCGGATTCCTTAAAATATAACTTATTTATTTCATTCTCACGTAATTGAAATGCTATATTTTGAAAGTAGTATGAGTTCGTGGAAAATAGGTAAGCTAATTATTAAAATATTTAAAATCGCACATAACAGAAAAGTATTTTATTGATTAATTTGTAAAATGTTAATGCTATTTAAATTGTATTTGTGATATCTTCTAAATTATTTTTGTTATTAACTATAAAGGGATATTTTTACATCAGTGCTCCTCAGAATTTCAATATTTGTGACCCGAATTTCAATCATGATTTTCGTAGCTCCCCCCTCCATACAATAATAATGTATGAAACGCAATTATTATATACTTTGACGTTACGCGATTATACAACTTTAGCTATAAACCGTACGTTTTGCTTATTGTTTTGAATATAAAAAAACCTATGGGAGTAATTGAAATTTATCAAACTTGTTTTAAACTTCTTATTAATAAATTAATTATCAAATATATTATGCAGTACTCATACATTTATATTATATCCATGTAAATTCATATATATATTTTTAATTTTATGTAAATTTTACGTTTGCATTTTGTTTTGCTTTCTTTAAGTATATTAATATTTTTTGTAAATAATCTTTTATTTTCGACTTTTGAATATTCTCACCCCCTAAGGGTGTGTCCTCCACAGTTTGCAAAACACAACTTTATATAGTAACTGTTGTGTTTCAGTTTGAAAGAAATGTTTCAAAACACATTGAACAAAAAGAAATGGTATATATTTAGATTGTGAACATAAAATAAAAAGAGAAAAATTAAAACGAAAGAGACAGTAGAAAAACCAATGATATGGTTTCTTAACTTAATGCAATATGTGGCAACTTTGTAAAGCAGCGCTTCTAAAACTGTGGGGCGCCCCTCTAGGGGGTGTTAAGACCCTAGGAGGGGGGCGCAAGCATATTGAAAAGTCGAAAAAACAAAAGATTATATAAAAAAAAATATTAATTTGTTGAAAGTAAACAAAATATATTCCGACATAATGAAAAATAAATAAACCACATTTGCACTGTTATAATACACTTATAAATGTATAAGTACTGCAAGATGCATTTTATAGTTAATTTAACAATGCTTAGTTAAGAATAAGTTTAAAAATTACCAGTGACCCCACAGGCCTTTCATGTATAAAATTAAATGCAAACATTAACGCTTATCTTGATAATTTGTACAGTAGTTTCTAATTAATCCGTTAACTGCCGATTAAACGTTTCGCGATTCAATCCCCAATGCGACCGTTTTGCACGTATACAAATGTATTTGGAGTATTGGGCGGAGGAGGAGACAGGGAATAAATAAGAAAATCTTCTGAAATAAGTAAATTCTTTGCAAATCCTGGCAAGCTGATTTTATTGCATTCCAAAGCATTCGGAATAATTTTATAGATAGCAGTGAACAGAAAAGATCGTTTTTCGGAAAGACATATATATATACATCCGGGGAAATTTACACACTGAATGAGTGAGACGCTTATATATGTCGGAAGCACTTAATACGTTAAAGTTGTACAGTAGCTTTAGCTTCAAAGTATCGTATCATCGAATTCAATACATTGCTATTGTATGGAGGGGGGTGCGATGAAAATTATGATTGAAGATTGGGTCGCAAGTATTATTAGTTTGAGAAGCACTGCTGTAAAGACATTTAATAGTGAACCAAATATTTAATGTTTAGCATGGACTTAAGTGTATAATACAGTTTATTAAATTATTGTAAGAAAGAATGATTTTAAAGAGTATCAGGTTTTACATATTATTAAGTATATTAATAACTTTCATAAGTAATAAATTATGTGTAATAGATAGTGAAAATGTTTAATTTGTTACGGATAATTTATTATTCTTTTCATGAATGACTCTCAGAATAACATTATCTTTATTAAAATGTTTAATATGCACATTCAATACTTTCCATTTAGCAATATAATTACTAAAAAAAGCTTTTAAATGGAATAAAGAAAAAAAGGAAGTCTATTTTTAACTTCAATAACACTAATGACAAGCAGAATAACAATGTGTCTAATTGTCATAACTATACAGAATATAAAAGAACATCATAAATATGTCATTAGAGGTGATTTAGATATTATAAAGGACACAAAATTCTTAGAGAAATTATGAATAAATGTACGTGTCTTTAATTCATAAAATCTTGTTTTTAATAAGAATGTTATAAATACATTAACTTTAAAAGATACTGAAAATTTTATTGCAAATTTTACTTTTAAATACTAAATTAATTGAAGTACTTAAATTATAAATATATTTAAAGGCTTATTGAAAATTATTTATAAATTGAGAGCCGTATATATTACTTACGAAGATATTAAACATGTTTTACAACTACAAAGGGATTGTGTAATTTTATAGTTTCTAAATTCCTAGACAGTTTTGCAATTACATGCATATTATATGATTTTGAAATTTTTAATAAATACTTTCATTGTAATAATACATTTATAAAATCTTTGTTTAACAAAAGAGAAGTTTGTGTCTCATTTTATAACAAAAAATTAGATTTAAGTACTACAAAAATTAATCCCAATGTATTTCTTATTACTCCAATATTCCATAAAAATCCCATTAGTCGCTAAAGCCTTTAATATTTACACTACAGAACTTGGCAAAATGCTATAAATAGTAATTCAAGTCATTTTTAAGAACATTAATAAATCCATTATTGTCGAAAACAGTTAAGATATTGTTTCGTCCTAGAAACGTATAAACATAACTTCTGTTTGTTCTTATGACTTATTTAATCCCGTAAATATTGGATATCATTAAAATCCTCAAGCGAATTTATATTAAATGTTTTTGAAATAAATTAATACATTATAAAAAAGTATTATACTGTTACTGACCTGTATTAAAAGAAACATTGTATCGTTAACAATTTGTGAATGAATTTAATTACGACGTCTATTCATACGCTTATATTACGACGAAAGATTTTTCATACATTTGAATATTTATTTATATCCCAAATATGTACTTTTAGGTTAACCCGTCATATTAGATTCCTCAACATTTTCCATCTCTAAATAAATCAATTTATTGTAGGAAAAACAAATGAACATTTAATTACGAAATGAAAAGGTCTTCAAAGAAACTGACGATAGAAAAAGTATTAAGACTACCGAAAACATTTATCCATATTTAAAACAAATGAAAAAAAGATGCAGCTTTGTCTATTTCATTAAAATTTATTGAAGAATGCAATTTTCACCGTTAGTTATGACTTTTTCCAGAAATGGTGGAAATTTGGTTTTGATTTTTTTTTTTAACAAAATTATTTCTTACGGATGGAAAACTGGTTTAATGGTTTATAAATATCCGCATCGTTTTTTTTTTCCTTTCAAAAAATTTTGAAAGGAGAAACTAATGCTAATAAGATAGTTTCTGGTTTTAGATAAAAGCTGATGTTATGTTGAACTTGACGAATTTCCTAAGCTTTGCGATTTCTCTGGAAATCCCCCCAAATAAAATTTATCTGATGTTGTCAAGGTACAGAATAATTTGCTTTATATTTGGTCCCTCATGTTTCTGTTTTTGAATATTTATTTTGAATCATCCTCAAAATAAATATTCAAAATGAGCTTTTTGTTGAGTTTAAGAAGCTCATAGCGTAATATTTTTTTTAATGGTCCAATATATACACAACATTCTCATTTCAATCTCGATTTGAATTTGTTTTTTAATTTACTTCTCACAGAGTGAAACAACAAGAGAGCTAATGATGACGCACATTATGGTTTTGAACCACAAGACGAATGCTAATCTGACTTTTTATCTCCTAACTTCCACACCATTTCAATGGAAGGAATTTGTTTCTCAAAATATTTAACGTGCACCAATCGGCAAGTCTTTAGTGATAGTAGGTTTCGAACCTATGACTCAACAACGTCGGCCTCAGCTACAAACTTGATTGCGTAGTGATAGAGCTAGATAGCCGTCTCAAAAAACATTGGGAAATATATTGTTAAGTAAACATCAATGACTGTAAAGAAATCATAATTTACGCATTTTTATAATTTTCTTATGTTATTACCAAGAAGTGCAAAATGTTAACATAAATTCATTTTTTTTTTTTTTTTTTTTTTTTTTTTTTTTTTTAATTTTTTTTTCAAAATTTTTAAATAAATTTATTTTTTTTTTTTTTTTTTTTTTTTTTTTTTTGAGGATTAGAAACACACATTTTTACTATTAGCTCACACTATCTACGTAGTTATTTATTTGATCAAATTTTCAATCGTTAATAAAATACTTTCTATTCATCTAATCAAGTTCAAATAATTTTTTTTTAAATTGTAGTGGATGACCCTTGGTGTCAATACAGTTTTTTTCTAATATCAATTAATTAATTAAATTTAACAAAATTAATTACCGGTTTTTGACGCCAACTTAGGTTCGTCTCTATTGTTGTAACAATGTAACTGTTAAAACAAAGACAAAAGTTGCCTTCGAAAACCTGTTTTTCAGCCAAATTAGGCAAACCGGGTGTGCATTGTTACAACAATGCAGACAAATCATGCTATTTTTTTCAATACCTACTATTAGTTCACTCTCCTCCCTCGCTATATATTTGTTCATTTATATATCTTATCCAAATTTTCAATCGTTCATAAAATACTTTCTATTAACGTATTCAATGTAGGAATTGACTCATTTTTTTGTTTATATCTAACTTGATTTTTTTTGTAGATTACAAAAACACAAATTTATAAATTCACTATTTCAATTTTTTTTTCAGGATGTTCTCATGTCTACACACTTAATAGGAAGCATAATGGCTAATTGCACATTTATTTTTATTTTATATATGAGGTAAATAAGTTTATTTCTTACGCGAAACTTTAAAGGTAATTTCTTAATGCTTAAGTAAATCATAAAATACAAATTTTCTAAAGTTAAGAGATCTTTAAAATTCAGGTTTAATTAACCAAGAGCCATTTAATTAAGCAGGAATAATCCATGTTAAGTGTATTACCTTAACGTGAAATTAAACATGTGTGCCCTCAAATTTTTAATTAAAATGCTTTAAAAGTCAGCAAAATATTGATCATGAAACTGAGGATTTTCGCTTTTCAAAAACATTTCGAATTTACATCACTTACTTTAAGGTAATTGGGTAATCTTTGGAAATAATCGTATTATTTACGATGATGCCGCAAGGTATTAAAGTTTGCTTAAAGTTGAATTAAAAGTAAGAATAATTGGGCACAAATTAGTTCCAAGGTATACATGTATATATATTTTAGTTTCCTTTAATTAAGAGACAGCGAAGAGGATTCTAATGGAATTTCAAAATATTTGCATTTTCTGATGACTTATAGATAAGAAAAGGAGGAGTAACGGACTATAATATGATCAATAATTGTGTACTATTTTTATTAAAGGATATATATAAAATTATAGTCAACAAGTTTACGGAATGGTCCTCTACATTCACGCAGGTGTTCGTTGAAGGAGAAAACAAGCTCTAATAAAGAAAACAACCAGACATCTGGAATTTATTTCCTGTGCTGTTGGTGTTCGCTACATATCATTTTGGACAAAGCAAATCTATCATTCCTCGTATTCTGCAAT